>PISX010012119.1:10195-62091 GCA_004024625.1 Mellivora capensis
TCTATCCCCACGGGACCTAGGGCTACACTGACCTCGAGTGGGCTTCACCTTGGTTTAGCCTCCGGAGCGATGTCCCTCAGTGGAGCAGACTTTTAAAAAGTCCTGATTTTGTGCTCCATTGCTCCGCCGCTTACCGGGAGCTGGCCCATCCCCCTGTGGTCTATCTTCCTGTCGCTTTGGATTCACTTTTCTGCCATCACTACCTTTCAGAAAGTGATCGATTTTCTGTTTCTAGGATTGTTGCTCTTCTTCTCTTTGATCTCCTGTTGGGTTTGTAAGTGTTCGCAATGGTTTGATAAGCTATCTAGCTGATCTCCTGCTACCTGATGCAGTCTCAGCCTGTTACTTCTCTGCCATCTTGACTCCTCTTTCTGAGAACATTTATATTTTATGTAAACAAAAAACCCTCATGACTAAAAAAAATTAAGTCATATTAACATTAAGAAGTGTAGACTACAGATGGCCAACAGACACATGGAAAAGTGCTCCACATCACTCGGCATCAGGGAAATACAAATCAAAACCACAATGAGATACCACCTCACACCAGTTAGAATGGCTAAAATTAACAAGTCAGGAAATGACAGATGCTGGCAAGGATGTGGAGAAAGGGGTACCCTCCTACATTGTTGGTGGGAATGCAAGCTGGTGCAACCACTCTGGAAAACAGCATGGAGGTTCCTCAAAAAGTTGAAAATAGTGCTACCCTACAACCCAGCAATTGCACTACTGGGTATTTACCCTAAGGATACAAACGTAGTGATCCGAAGGGGCACATGCACCCAAATGTTTATAGCAGCAATGTCCACAATAGCCAAACTATGGAAAGAACCTAGATGTCCAGGGCACCTGGGTGGCTCAGTGGGTGAAAGCCTCTGGCTTCGACTCAGGTCCTGATCCCAGGGTCCTGGGATTGAGCCCCACATCTGGCTCTAGAGAGCCTGATTCCTCCTCTCTATCTCTCTGCCTGCCTCTCTGCCTACTTATAATCTCTGTCTGTCAAATAAATAAATAAAATCTTAAAAAAAAAAGAACCTATATGTCCATCAACAGATGAATGGATAAAGAAGATATGGTCTATATACAATGGAATACTATGCAGCCATCAAAGAAATGAAATCTTGCCATTTGCGACAACATGGATGGGACTAGAGGGTATTATGCTTAGCAAAATAAGTTAATCAGAGAAAGACAACTATCATATGATCTCCCTGATATGAGGAAGTGGAGACGCAATGTGGGGAGATTGGGGGATAGGAAAAGAATAAATGAAAGAAGATGGGATTGGGAGGGAGACAAACCATCAGAGACTCTTAATCTCACCACACAAACTGAGGGTTGCTGGGGGGAGGGGGGTCGGGAGAGGGTGGTGGGGTTATGGACATTGGGGAGGGTATGTGCTATGGTGAGTGCTGTGAAATATGTAAACCTGGTGATTCACAGACCTGTACCCCTGGGGCTAATAATACACTATTTGTTTGTTAAAAACATTAATTAATTAAAAAAAAAAGAAAAACTACACTTCTAATAGGAAAATGCATATCCAAAGAGCTTTCCTTGAAACATTGTTTATAACCACAAAATTCTGGAAACCTTCTGAATGCCCAGTATCTTGGAAAGGAACTGGATAAACTTCAGTACATCCACCCAATGGAGTCCTATACACTTGTAAAAAGAATAAAGAAAATTTTTCTACACTGAAAAAAAAAAAAGAAGTGTGGACTTTAGAAAACATAATTTTAAGTATAAAATATGATTATCAATGCTTTTTCTGTTCCTTAAAACAAGTCATGTGAGTAATACTTCCAGAAATGATTTGAATCTAAGATGGCTTTGTAAAATGCCGTCATTCTCCATTTATTCAGGCCATTTGATTTCTCCTTCTCTCCCAAAAATATCTTACACAAAAAGTCCCCCAAATCTTTTCCTATTAACTAAAATTTAGCATAATCAAGCCCAACCAGCTGAGCATCTTCTCTTGGAACACAAGTTAAAGGGAGAGCAGGTGTCACCAGGAGTAACTCAAGCCAGTGAGAACCAAAGCCAACAGCTCATGCTGACATTGATATCCCAGCCTGTCTGTAGAGTGGACAACAGTGGAGAGAGAAGTACACCTACCCCTTTCCATCATTCAGGAAGGTGTTTCCCTGTTTCCTTCAGCCCGGCTTCTCAGTTCTGTGTTCCATATCTAAGTGATTCCCATCCCAGGGTTCTTCTATGTCATGTCCTAAGACTCTCTAGTTGATTTCACCTTTTTAATAATATAACATTTGGTGGATCCTAGTGCATGGTCTTTGAATTACATTTTTTTGCCTCACAAATGTACTTGCCTTTCCTGATTCTGATTATTATTTAAAAACATTTTGCAGTACCTGAGTCAAACACTTTTGCCCAAGCCTTTTTTTTTCTCCTAGTAAAATACTGTTTACCCAATATGTAATACCCTTCCTTTCCTCCTTATATGGTTTCATCTAGGCTGTGACTTGGTGTGCCAATCCTTTACTCCCATCTTGCAGACAAGTTAAAAAAATATATCTTCACTGTATCACTGAAGTCTTTCTTGTTCATATCCTGATATCAAGGTCTATATGATAGAGTGGGCCACTTAAGACTACAGTGACTGATTTACTGGTTCGTGTACTGGGTACCAACATTAATGGGAAATTTTATATTCTGCAATTGCATTTTCCAGGTGGTAGTTCCATTGTTGTAAATAATATCAACCCCAACAAGTAAGAAATGGAAGGATAAATACAGTACTTTCCCAATATACATTTCCCAAAGTTAAATATGGATATTTTATGATACTGTGTTTGCTTTTTTGGAGAAGCTGTTCCAGGGAAATAATGTTCATAAGACTTTCCCCCCTAAATTAATAGTTTCTGACCAGCTAACAGGCAGGATTAAAGTTTGATTGGGGTTGGGTTTGATTTGTTATTTAAACCCTACTAAAACTCTTATCTGATCTGATTTCTCCATCTCTAAGATTTTGGGTCTCTATGATCCTTTCAATTGTACTTTTTACAATAAAATAAATACTCATATTTTGATCAGAGAAGATATTATAAAAATGAGCATAATTCAGAATCAGAACCATGGATAATTTAGAAGTTACATATCTTATTTCCTAACCACAAAACTGACACAATGACATGGAATAAAAGGGTTAGAAGAATGCTTACTTCTTGAGTTTATTTAGTCTCAGGATTCTTGGTTTAGTTATATAAAAATAAAACAAAAAAAACTCTCAAAATGGAAATATTTTGTTTTTTTCCTAAATATCTCTGAGATTGTGTGAACTATACTTGTGTCTAGTAGACCAGGGCTTTGGATCAACCTGGCCTTATTAAGTTTTCTCAGAAATTAGGGACCAAGAAGAATCATGACCATGACCTTAAAATTTATGGAAATATTGGAAAACTTGTTTTAAAAATCCTGCCATTATAGCCCTATTCATATGCAAGTAATCTTTGTTTAGAACTTGTGCTGTATCCAGTGACATCTAGGGGGGACTTGCATCTGCACTTTTGAATTTAAGCATCTCATATGCATTAGTTTCCTAGAGCTGCCATAAAAAATACCACATACTGGGTGACTTAAGACAATAGAAAATTATTTTCTCACAGTCCAGAAATTCAGAAGTCCAGAACCAAGAAATTGGCAAGTTTGGTTCTTTCTAGAGGCTCTGAAGGAGCAACTGTTCTTAGCTTCTGGTGGTTGCCTGCAGTCCATGGTGTTCCACATCTTACAGAAGGATACTTCATCCATACTCCCATCTGCATATAGCATGCTTCCCCCTATATCTGTGTATCTTCACATAGCCTTTATAAGGACATATGTCACAGGGGTTAGGGTCTGCCTTAATCCAGTATCACCTCATCTTAACTAATTATACCTGCAAAAAGCCCATTTTCAAATAAGATCACATTCTGATGTTGCAGATGGGTATATAATTGGGCCTGGGCAGAAGGGGACACTACTTAACCCAGTACCCCACATTACCTATTTTGATTGAGAAAACGTGAGCAGAAGTCTTTTGCATATTCTGGGTTTAAGTTTTAAGAGCTAACACTTCGTTCTCCATGCTCTCTTTTCTCCTGACTCCGCCAGTGTATTAAAATGGAATCTCTATCAGCCCAGAAGAGAGCTCTGCAATGACACATGATGGAACAACAGGTCTCATGTACCAGATATAGACGTTATCATTTTAAAACTGTAAAATTTTCAAGTTTGATTTTTTTTTTCTTCACAGAATAATTGATATAATGACTGATAAAAAAATTAACATTGAATCAGAGGTACTTCCTTAACAGACAATGTAGACTATCTGGCACTAGCTTTGAAAACAGTTTTTTGGTGGCAAGGGAATTTCTAGAGGCTAGAAATATACCAACACATGTCATGCAAAAATTCAATATTTAGAATAAGTATCATATGTGATAACTTAGGAGGGAGGTATTGCACATTGTAAGCTTTATCTTTAAATGAAGAGGTGAAAAACCAATAGTAGTAGCATGTTGTCTTGTTAGTTGCACTTGCCAGGATAATACAAGAGAGATGAGCTCAGAAAAGACCTAGCTATTTTTCAACGAAAATTTTAAAGAAAACAGAGAGAATGCAGAGTCAATGACTTTCTGGGTTGCAAGTTTAACTGATACTCATCTTTACTTATTATATATACAACTGACAAAGCAATTGAATAAAAAAGACCAATTATAACTCGCTTAAGGATCAATATCAGGGTGTAATTATCAGACACATTAAAAAAAAAAAAACAACAACAACAAACTGGGACGCCTGGGTGGCTCAGTTGGTTAAGCAGCTGCCTTCAGCTCAGGTCATGATCCCAGTGTCCTGGGATCTAGTCCCACATCGGGCTCCTTGCTCAGCAGGGAGTCTGCTTCTTCCTCTGCCTCTGCCTGCCACTCTGTCTGCCTGTGCTCACTCTCTCTGACAAATAAATAAATAAAATCTTAAAACAAAACAAAACAAAACAAATTAATGGTTATAGATTTCCCAGCCAATTCTTTCAGTTGGAAAAATACAGCTTAGAGAAAAAAGAAAAACAGCATTCCTCTCCTATGGAAGCACAATAGGCTTAAGTTGTCCAAATTAAATTCAGGGAAAGAGGCATGGTTTCAGAAGAATTGGTGTGTCTATTTTCAAATGAGATTCACAGCAATCAAAAAGATAAGAAAACAATTAACTTTTTGAGAGAATTGTACAGACAAACAAACCATGGACCTAAAATCATTGTGGGTTTTTTTGATAGTTAAAACAAAGGCTGACCTCCCCAAATTCTATAGATAAAAAACAGGCAGAGATGATCAGCTACAAAGAAGTTCGTGTAATATCATTAAAATCTCACCTTCTTATTGGCAAAATCAAATCATCCTAGAAAATAATCCATTAGTTGTAGCTATAAGTAAATTTAGCTAAACATAGAAATTCTTCATTATTTTTGCAATACAAAAATGCATCATATTGCCTGGTAGTTAGTTATTGGTAATTATTGATTATTTCCAATATATATAACATAAGAATAAATATACATACTTCCTTTTATCTATGTTTTCCTATAATTGGAGAAGCAGTAAGCTCACAATGGTCACAGATTTAAACATTTGCCAGAATTTAAATCTTCTGTATTTTTGGCTCACTTTCCACAAGAGATCGTGTAGTATGGAAAAATTTTCAAATGTCTTTCAAAATGCAAATTTAGAGGAAATGTTAAAAAAAAAAAAGGAATCTTTCTATGTTTTAATAAACTGGAGATTAAAGCAATGTTTTTCATTTTCTTTTTTTTTTTTCCCCACTAGAAAACATTGTTTCTCTTCAAAGCAGGCTCTAATTTTAGCAGCAGGTACATTAGAATATTTCAGGTGGGACATTTACGTAAATATGCCCACAATACAAACTTGAATATGTTGTTTCATGTTGCTAAGACTGACTGAATCAGGCTGTGAGCCCCACTCTTCCTCACAGCAAGCAGTAGACATAGTAAGAAAACAGAAGACAATAGGGGGGGAACAAAACACAAGGCCGTGTATCACATTGTGTATAAAATCAGGTAAATCTGATCTCAGAACAATGCATACTTTTGATATGTAGTTCTAGATACTCTAGTAGGGGAAAGCAATTCAGTAATAAAAGTAGAAAGCAATGAAAGGAGTAAATATCAGAGAAATAAAAAAAACAAGATGTGGTTTATAGTTTAAATAAAAAATCTGTTCAGACTGCCTTTTGAATGTTCAGAAAACAAGTAAGTTAAACACAGCTATATGTTTTCTTGTCAAAACAATGGTATGGAATCCATCAGTATTAAATGGGTACATCTGTGCGCATTGATTGCACTTTTGTAATACTGGTAATTCTGAAGAGTGCCTTTGACATTATTTCAAGCTAGAATCTGTGATAGGATTGTTACGTCAATTGTGAGTAGTTTAACAAGCAATGAATTACTTAGCCATAGACATGGAATCACATTAAAAAAGCATGCTCAACAGTTTAAAGTAAGCTTAAAAATGAATTAGGAAAAAATTCAGTACAAGTGACAAGTGTTTCAGAACTGAAGAGAAATGTAGGATATATTTAAAATTTAGTACATTTTAAAAGTTACACTTAATGTGTTTTGCCTATAAAATGGTTATATTTTAACAGAAAGTTACATATCATCTATTATTAACAAATGCCTTACCTTAATGTCTCTACCTTCCCATTCAATTTTGTCACATAATAATGAAATCATGAAATTATTCATATATTGAAAGAAAAAAAAAGAACCAAAGATGTTTATTGGTTCCTTCCTACCATACCACAAGCACTCTGCTAGACAGGGAGTAATAAAAGTACTTATACCACTGGGACATTACATAGTAGTAACAGCAGAAGACAAATAAATAGATTACAATGTTTGAAAAGTGGTATTAGAAAAATGTTAGAAAATCTCTCCCACCAGGTCTAACCACAGACAATTCCTGAGAGGGGATGGAAGTACAAGTTGCTTATTTGGTTAGTGATCTTATAAAATACCAGTAGATCACGGAACAGGTGATACAGAGAAGGGAGAAAAGACCACACAGGTGATGCCACAGGGCAGGGCACTGTTTGGGTCAACTGGGACACTAAGAGATTGTATGGTATCTGTAAGGTTGCTCACCACAGTGCCAGTGCTTTTCCTTGGTTAGGCTTTCTCAAGGACTTCAAATGCCCTGTGGCATTTCAGCCAGGCCAGCACTTGCAAGTGCAACAACACATAGCTAGATGGTGTGGGGCCCCTGAAAGAGTAAGGACATGGACAGGATAGTACCAGAGTCCACTGTAGAAGTGCACCAAAATGCACCTGCCCCCAAAGGAGAATGGAATTAGGGGAGAACTAGATGTTCCTTCCAGTATAACACTAAATGATACAACCTCTAAAAGTTAAGTTGGATTTAGCAAGAAGAATGATGTAGGAAAAATACCCCAAACAAGCAAACAAACGAGCAAGCAAACAAACCAAAAAAGTGTAGCATGCCCCCTTCAGAAGACGGTTGTTTATGTAAGATTTTGTTTCTTTTTATTCTTGAACTTGCTTTGAAAGAAGTAGGTAGATAAAAAAGGAATGGATATTTTAAATTTTAACATAGGTCTTTCTGTTAGATCTGTTTTAGTTTAGAAAGTTATCTTGAAGGGCGCCTGGGTGGCTCAGTGAGTTAAGCCTCTGCCTTCAGCTCAGGTCATGATCTCAGGGTCCTGGGATCGAGTCCTGCATTGAGCTCTCTGCTCGGCAGGGAGCGGGCTTCCTCCTCTCTCTCTCTCTGCTTGAAATAAATAAAATATTTAAAAAAAAAGAAAAGAAAAAGAAAAAAGAAAGTTATCCTGAAAACTATGAGAAAACTGTGAGAATTTTTAAAAAAGCTCTTTTTTTAATAGATTTTATTTATTTATTTGACAGACAGAGATCACAAGTAGGCAGAGAGGCAGGCAGAGAGAGAGAGGGGGAAGCAGGCTCCCTGCTGAGCAGAGAGACCGACATGGGGCTCGATCCAGGGCTCCAGGATCGTGACCTGAGCCAAAGACAGAGGCTTTAACCCACTGAGCCATCCAGTGCCCCTAAAAATATTTCATTCAGGGGCGTCTGGGTGGCTCAGTGGATTAAGCCCCTGCCTTCATCTCAGGTCATGATCTCAGAGTCCTGGGATTGAGCCCCACATCGGGCTCTCTGCTCAGCAGGGAGCCTGCTTCCCTTCCTCTCTCTCTCTGCCTGCCTCTCTGCCTACTTGTGATCTCTCTGTCAAATAAATAAATAAAATCTTTTAAAAAAATCTTTCATTCATTTTTTTCTCTTTTTTCCCAAATAAGTACTGAGCATCCTCTCTCTATCAGACCTTGTACTAGGTTCTAAAGATAAATGTTTGCTGTCCCTGTGCAATTGGGGAAAACACAAATTAGTAGTTCTCAGCATAATCTTTTTTGGGGTGGAGAGGATGCAGAGGGGCAGAGAGAGAGAGAGAATCTCAAACAGGCTCCATGCTCACTGCAAAGACCAACATGGGACTCTATCCCAAGACCCTGAGATTGTGACCTAAGTTGAAACCAAAAGTTGGATGATTAACTAACTGAATGTGCTACCCAGGTGCCCCTCAATATAATGTTTGTTATATGTGGTAAGATAAGGCTGCTCAAGCTGCAGCCTGGTTTGCAGAAGATGTTAACAGGGTTTCTGTAAAGGTTGAAGAGGGTTCCCCCCAAATTCATGCTCAGCTGTAACCTTGAGATGTGACCTTATTTGGAAATAGTGTCTTTTCATGTGCAATTAATTAAGATGAGGTCAGGGGCACCTGGGTGGCTCAGTGGGTTAAAGCCTCTGCTTTTGGCTCAGGTCATGATCCCAGGGTCCTGGGATCAAGCCCCACATTGGGCTCTCTGTTCATTGGAGAGCCTGCTTCCTCCTCTCTCTCCCTGCCTGCCTCTCTTGCCTGCTTGTAATCTCCATCTGTCAAATAAATAAATAAAATCTTTAAAAAAAATTAAGATGAGGTCATACTGGGTTAGAATGGGTTATAAATTCAATGACTGGTGTCCTTAGATGATGGTTGTATGGAAACACAGACATAAACCTGGGGAAGAAGTCCATGTGATGATAGAGGGGAGGACCAGAGTCACACAGCTACAAGACTATGACAGCCTAGGACTGTAGGCAACCACCAGAAGTTAGGAGAGAGGCATGGGGGACTTTCTCCCTAAAAACTTCAGACAGACCTTGATTTTGGATTCTAGGCTCTAGAATTATGAGAGAATAAATTTCTGTTGTTTTAAACCATCCATTTGTGGTATTGTTAGGTTAGCCCTGGGACTCTAATAGAGCATCTAACTCAAACCTGAAGAAAGTTGAAGAGAATGTTTGGTTTTGGGAAGGAATATTTCAAACAAAATGAAACAATATGTATAAATATCCATAAGAGAGGGAGAAGAATTTGCTTTTGAATAACAAAAATATTTTTTACAAGATGAAATCCTGAAGTGTGGGGTTGCGACTAAGCTAGGAAAAAATACAAGAACTATTTAATAAAGGTACTTCTTGCTTATAAATCAAGATAAGGATGTTAGAAATTTATCTTCAGGGCAGTAGAGAGTCATCAGATATTCTTAAACAGGTGAAACACAGAATCATACTTAAAGTTTATAAAAATTACTACAAGTGCATTATATTCTCCACAAGAGAATGGGGAGAAGAGGAGAAAATCTGATGGCAGAAATACCAGCCATGAGGTTATTTTAGAAATCCAGATGGAAAGTAATTATTAAATAAGGAAGGTACCAGTGGGAATGGAGATATGTGGATAGATTTGAGAGACATTTATGAAATAGAATTTTTATAATTTGATGACAAATTTAATAATTTGATTTAAAGTGTAAAGAATAAGGAAGAGAAAGCAGTCAAGGGTGATCTGCTTGGACTACCACGTGCAGTGATAATCGCTGATTTAGAACAAAGAGGAGAATGAGTAGGTATATGAGAGAGAGCTGATTTCAAGTTTGGACATATTGAGTTGAGGTGTCTTGGAATATGCAAATGAATATATCTAATGAACTGCTGAATATGTGGTCTGATGCTCAAAGGAGAGATATTTGTGAAAGAGAGTTGGAAAGGAAAAACTGATCAGGAAATAATCAGATTACTGCTAATGATTAGTGGAAACTAAACAATCGGTGGAAGAGGGTAGTAGTGATGAGGACATAGATGAAAGCAGAGATTAAAGAGATATTAATGAAGTGAAATATACCGGACATACTGGAAAGAATATTCTCAGAGGGAGGTGTGGAAACAATGTTTTATTTGCAGAAAGATTTGAGCATATATGTATGGTAAGAGGAAAGAACCAGTCAAGATGGGCAGATTAAAAGCAAAGCTGAGTGAGATCCCTGAGAATTAAGGGAATCCTATTCAGAAAATGGCTTTATTTATAATTATGAGCCAATGAGGCATTCTTGCTGCCTCAGTGATTCCTGACCTCAGTGATTCCTAACACAGCCAGGATCTGCTCACTGCCTGTGTATATAAAAGTTGGCAGGCACCCTCAAGAAGATGATATCTTCATGTGCAAAATCAGAAGCTGTCCCATTTTTCTCTTTAGCAGCATCACTTAATAGTGGAGGTGAAGGATGATATTGGACTGTGAATGTCGGAAAAAATTTGCAACATGGAAAGATACTTAAATAATAGGAATACCTGTATAAATCTTCATAATAGCTTTTCTAACAACTGGACTTGAGGTGTTTTATCACAAATTACTGGCCACTAGCAGGCTTTACACAGTCAATAAAGCTGGACTGGCCTTGGTACTCACTACTTCATCTAGGAACTTTATAGAGATCACCAGGGGCATGAGTGTGAGGCACAGATCCCAGCTTTTAAACGTATTCTGTGAAGAGAGAGAATACACAGGTGAAAACTGGGATATATTTGAGGGTGTAGGATTTGCATGAGAAAGAGAGATGGATCTGATGATTTCTAATTTCTCTGGGAGGTAAGAGCTAAGGTTAGTCGCTGAGAATGAGGGTTGCAGGAGTGGTTCATGGGTGGAGGATGGTGAATTCTTAAAATAGCACATTTCAGACCCCCCCCCCCCAAAAAAGGTTGACATGTAGAACACTGCAGTGCAGTTCTGAAGACCTCATAATGATTTCCTAATGTATTTGATCAGAACTGTGGTAGTTGCTGGTGGTGGTAGAAAGAGGTTGTGAATTATGAAACACTGAGTTTAGATTTAGGTTTAGGTTTAGGTTGTGATTCAGCAAATGAGTGGAGTCCCTAGCAATTCTGATTGCTATTTGCAAATACAATACCGGTCAAGGCCAATGATCACATGGTCATTCAGAAACAATAACCTGTGAAATGATTCAGTATGAAACCTGCAGATTTTCTTTGCTTCTGTTGATCTTTTCCTTTATATTCTTCCTTTAAAATTTTTTTCTTCCTTTCCCTCTTTTTGTCCTTCACTTTTTAATGTTTTACTCTTTCTTCATTTTTATTTTCAGCAAGCATATGCTTTTCTTTTCTAACTCTTGTAGTGTCCACTTTTATTATATTTCAGATTTACATATTTGACATTTAAAGAGTCAGGTAATGTGTTCAGGCTTATAAGGAAAAGAAATTAACTTCTAGACTTTCTATTCCTATCCCAAGTTTCTTGACAATCAAATACTTCATCTGGTTTGAATCACTGTGTCTGGTATTTATTTATTTAAAGTTTAGATGTTAACTCTTTTCTCCTTAAATGGCAGTTGAAGATTTAAATCTCTTATGCCTACCACTCATAAGTACATTCCCCCTCCTTTTTCCCCTGGCATAATTCTATCACAATATCGATTACATCAACTTTTATTTAGGATTTGTAAGATGTTGACTATGTGAATATTGTTCAGAGCAGAAATAATGTTTTTCCCCCTTGTCCAACTTTTTAAATTTCACTGGAGTTAAAAATTACTTAGATATTCTTTGGCTGAGTTTTCAGTGTATCCTAGCACTAACTTAGCACCAAATTTCTGAGATAAGTATACATTTCCTCTCAGGATGGTAAAACCCATCTGGTAATTTACTAGTTCCTTCTGTGTACTTTTGTCTTTCTCAAACTGTCCATCTTTCTCTCCCAGTGTATGCTGATAATCTCAAACTCTGACAGCTCTCAGTTGATGTTTCTTTCAACATCAGCTTGGAGATTCTATTTGTCTCTTTCCTGTTATATATTCTACTTTGCCTGCCATCTCTTACAACCCTCATTTGGAACACAACCTATAGTTGTGTCAAAGCAAAAGTTGAACCCCCCAAATTTAAACAAACAGGAATGCTTAGAGCTTTGAGCTCAACTGAAACAAAGGGCTGGAAGGATTTTAATTGGTAGGGTGGGAAGAGTCATTGGCCATCTGTGCTTGCTAACTGGATTTATCCAAAGAAAAATAAACTCCCTATATCTTTATGACAGAAAGTAGTTTTACAACTTGGAGGAAGGTGCCTGCCTAAGATAGGCTCCTATTCTGCCAGGGAAATGGTGATCACAAGTCAAAAAGATGGCTCCCAGGTTCCAGAGAAAGATATGCCTGGCTTGTAAAATCGCCAAGAGTCTTTTGGAAAGATTTACATCTCAAAGAAGCAGAGAAATAATTTACAATTCCAAGTTTTCTAAAGCCAGTGCTTTAAGAAAAGGAGGTCAGGGAAGAAGCTTGTCTAAATTCTAGCATTGCTGAGGGAGATGCTAGGGTCTCCTCAGTCAGTTGCCTTACAGAGAGGGACTTGGCTGGTCTTTTGAAACTTCTTTGAGATATTACATGTCTCCCACTTAAATGACAGTTTGTTTTGATGTAGATTTCTAGATTGAAAGTCATTTTTCCTCATAAGAAGGCATTGTTTCATTCTCTTCTAGTTGCAATACTATTAACAAATTGTAAGCTGCTCTCATTTTAGATCCTTAATATGTGCATGCTTTTTTTTTCCCCCCCTTTCTGGAAGATTTTGGTCTTATTTTTGGTTCTGTGATTCTGAATTTTCATTCAAAAGTATGTTTTTATGTGAGTCCCATTTAATTCATTATTCTAGGTATGCAGTATGGCTTTTGATGAAAAGTTACATGCTTTAGTTTAAGGAAATGTTCTTATATGATTTTTTGGATGATATCCCCTGTATTTTTTTCTGTTTAGTTCTATATTATTTGAATGTTGAAATCTGTAAAATCTTTTTTCTTTCTCCATTTCCATTTCACTTTTGCTGTTGTTTTCCTAACTTTCTGAAATGCATTCTCAACTTTAGCTTCCATTCTTCTCTAATTTTGTAGTGGTAGTGAAGTTGGTGGCTATTTTTAAAGTTTTGCCCTTCTTTTTATAAGTTCTAAGAGTTCTTTCTTGTTGTCTGTATTTTTCCCTAAAGTGCCTTTTTTTGATTATTAATATACAATGTTATCTCCTAGCTCTCTGAAAATGAAGAGATTTTGAAGTTTCCCACTACTCCTCTTCCATGCTCCCTGTTTCCTCCAGATTACTCTTTTTCATCTATTTTTGTCCAAAAAGCTTGTTGCTTTTTTATTTTTTTTGTTTGTTTGTCTCCTTCTTTCATATCATTGGCTTTCCTCAAGTGTCTGCTGATTATTCTCTGCCACTTATGTTTAAGTGCGAGGCACTGAAAAGGTGATGCTCAGCTTTTTGTGCATGGGCAAACTTTGTTTTTACCAGTAGTCGCTATCAGATAATAACCTAGATACTTAGCAGACTTACTGGGACTATTTCCAAAATGCGGGGACCTATAAATCTTCTCTCTTGGATTCTCCTATATTCTTGGTTGGGTAGTGGGTTATAAGTGAATATAATGACCTAAGTTTTGAATCGCTGTATTGAGTGAATACTGAGTCTCAACTCTCCTCTCAACTTTGCCTTGGCCCATACTTCAGGTGCAGGACCTCTCCAGTTTCTTCTCCGAATGGATAAACTCTTATTTTCCCTCATCGTTGGTAGAGCCAGCTGCCTACATGTAAGTCCTCTGGGCTTTTGGAGGTCTGTCTGATTCCCTCTAAAGACTTTCACCTTTACCTGTTGCTCCAGTTCCTCAGACTTTTCCAGGTTTGCTTCTTGTTGAGTCTCCTCTGTGGACCTGTAGATATCCATCCTTTTCTTTTTTTTGTCAAGTCAGGTGTCACTTGTCTGTCAGCTTGCCATTTTCCAAATTTGTTTGAAATCTGTTTTCCACTCTTTTCTCTTATTTACTTCATGTTAGTTTTCTACAAAAAACTATTTTTGCTTGTTTGAAAGAATTGTAAATACACACATGTATTCAATCTGTGAAGTTTCAAATCAAAGAGACATTAGTTTTTTAACACACTCAAGACACATTACCCATTTGCTTTTTATGTTATAATAGGTTGTGAATTGACATCTCTGTCAGATAATCTATTTAGACTAGATTGATTTATTTGAGGGTTTTTGGCTCAGGATGCAATTGTAAGATTTTATATATATATATTATATATATATATTTCTACCTTATAGAAGGGTATAAATGTAGGATATTAAAAAAATATTTCAAGTAGTGGTAAAAATTGGGATATTCCCCTTATGTGTTGGTGGGTGAATTTTAAATATGAGAAAAAAAAATAGGAAATAAAAAAGAATATGTGAGACTGGGATTAGACCATAAGCATCGGTGACATTTTAAAAGTGCTTGATAGAATACATGAAAATTTCTTCTTTACAGTGATAAATATAAATGTGGCAATTAATCTCATTTCAAATTTTTGGAAATGTTTTATAGTTTAGGAAACTATATCTATACATCTCTCTCTATATAAATAAAGTACACACTAAAATATAAATATGTTCATATACACACATACATATATCTGTTTATATAGTAATTTAAGATTTTTAAAGGAATGGCATATAGTACCAAAATTTCTGCAATTATAGTTCACATGTATCCTAAACAACTGTAACATGAAGGCCCAATGTTATTATTCTTGAAATGGAGTATTAAAAGGCAGGAGGAAATATTAAACAAAAATAACATTAAACATTTATCAATAAAATACATATTTTATATTCTTTAACATAAAAAAACAATTAAAGATGATTTTCTAGCCAAAAAAATGTAACTTGGGGTTTCTTTGCTTTTCAAACTGGCTTTTATGCTTTAGAAAAAAATACTCTTTTGTTACAAAGAAGAGAGTACTATGCCACAATATGCAATGTTTCATAAAATATTTACAAAATTTTATATAGTAAGGATGTAAAATATATTTTAATTGAAATTTTATGTAAGATCATACATACCTACTATATACATGTATATTTTTCATGGATCATTGGGAATATATGTAAGACTCAATTATTGAACTAATTAGGTTTCATAATACTTTCTCATCTCTGCCATTTTTAAAAACTAGAATACTTGGGAAATACATTGAATGTGTCATATTCTTACATTAACACAATTACATTAAAGTCAGAAATCATCTGCCAGAATCTGTAACTGATGGATATATTTGAATCCTTGTGTTCTATCTCCTCTATTAGAACATTGTTTTATACATTCTATACAAAATGAAAATTTGGGGTTTCATTTACATTTCTTTTTATCCTTAATTGTATTATATAATCTCTAACCTCAAAATACAGTGAATTAACTGAAACTGGACTACATGTGAAGAGAGAATCTGAAACTAGAGATCTAACTTAACTAGAAAATAATCAGTTTTTAAAAATTAGTGTTTTAACAATAAATATGATAGCTATAGGACATTGTTAGGAGAAATTTAAATGGTTGTGGTTTTATGGTTGAAATAGTTGGAATTCTAGTGAGTAAAAAAAATGTAAGGCTATTATGAGAAAAAAGTTGCTATTTGAAAATCAGTAATGAATCTCTTTGTAGATATATTATCATATATTAGTTGACTAAAAGTCATATTCAGACCAGAATGCCTATTTAATACTTATTGCTATGTGAGCACTGCATCGTTTACTTCCATGTCATTTTCAGATACCTGATATTAATCTACTCTTTTGAATCTAAAGATTCAACTTGAAGACAAAATCTGGTTTCTAGACATGAAATATCTATAAATAAGCTTTAAAATGCCCTCCTTTCTGCTTCCCTGGTGATCATTCTGCTCTTGTGTACAAGATGGTATACATCCTTCTTTTACTTTTGACTCTGGAAAAGAGCTCACAAGGATGATGTTGTGTGGTAGCTCATCACTCACAGCACGCCTGGTGAAAGCTGATTGCACGGTATCATTTCCTCCCCATATGGAGAAGAGGATACCTCACTTGTCACAGGCTATTGAAAGTCGTCAGCTTTCATCAGTGGATCCTGACAACACGGAAGGAATGATTCACCTGAAGGAAGCAGAGGGCATAGCATTTCAAAAGTGATCTCTAAAGACTGATTATTTCTTGTCCTTGACACCCTGCCAAGGGCTAGATACATCGAACATTTGGGATGTAATGGAGCCTACAAATCACTAGTTGCCTAGAGTCTCCCTGGGCCTACAAGAGGATAGCATGCTTGACTTTAGTTCAGTTTTTATTACATGTTGTAAACTTTTGACTGCTCTGATATGCCTTGTCATTGATGTGTCAAGATTGGATTGTGACAGGGTGTCTGACCTGATTGAAATCAAGAATGCTCTACTGGATCTTCTAGAAAATAATGGGAAAGCTTCTGTTCTGAGACCTGGGGCAGTGGAATACATTTCATAATCATGTCATTGAAAAAACACAGAGACTTATTTTAAGAGCATTTTTAGGAGGAGTGAAGGGAAGGGGCTTTCCTTGGCCTGCAAAAAATTATAATTGAATCATACATTACAAGAATTCAAAAACTATAAAGTTATAAGTTACATACGTTTTGCTTTGTAAAAGGGCTAACTTTGTTGGTGGAAATTTGTTCATCCCACACCTGCCAGCTAAGTGGTGTTCTGTTGTCATTGTTTTAAGGCAGTTGATGTAAATGATTTCTTTAGCACACAAGACAAAGCACAAAAGACTTGTTATCAAATGAAAGATAAACTCTGCTTTTGTTAATCCGGTATTCAAAGTGCTCACTTGATACTATTTCAGGATCTTTTATGATGGCTTCATGAAATGCAGTTTCAAACAATACGATCTCACTCCCTAAGCACACTCTCACTGATAACAGTGGCTTACCCTGTGGAGAAGGGATTGTGGATCAAACCAGTTTTTTTCCTCTCCAAAGATATTTCCTACTCAGAAAAGCTAGTAAACAAGAAGATAAGGGCATTATTTTAGCCACAGTAAATCCTAATCAAAGTACCAGAGAACTGGTGGAAAGGAGTAGTGGCAAAGCCTGTTTCAGGCTGATTCTATAATTTTTCAGTAGGAGAGCGCCCACTTGTAGATTAAAAGATGCAGTCCATCGCTGCCTGGCGAAGTTGATATTTTGAAAAAGTTAAGCAAACTCTCACATCCCTCCCTTGAGTTTAGGAATATTGCCAAAGCAAATAAACACAGCTCCTATGCTAGTATTTGAACCAAATGATCATCTTCTAAAAACTTCCTTGCAACGAGTCCTTTAAATACAGGCAGAAAACTGTGGCTTTTTAAAAAATTGTCATTATCTTCAAAATTCATTCCTCTTCTCATGTTTCTCTGTCCAGCATGTGTACAGTGTTAAAGAAAAAACAAAACAGAGCCTGAAAGTAGTGAGAGCCCTAAAAACAGACTTTATTCAGGAACTATTATAATAAGGGGAAAGAGACATCAGTATAGAATTGGGCTCAGTTTTGAATATAAGGACAGGAGAAGATTTATAGTCAAGCAGCAGGGTAGGTGGGTGGGTGTTTGGGAGGGGAGGTGGTTGGTGGATAAATGATTATTGAGAAAAGACATCCAAGGTTAGGGGCATTCTTGCTAATCTGACCCAATGGGATTCTTGCTGAGGGCAGATGGAGTGAGCTGATACTGCTGGGGTGGGGGTGGGGGTGGTGGGGGGATGAGAAGTGGGGAGGGATATGGTAGAACATGAGGAATTTGATAAAATATTGAGGATGAGAGGGTATCAAGAGTGTGGGCTTCTCTCTAAACTGACTTAGCAGAATTCTTGCCAGAACAGGGCTAAGCAGGCCTGGCAAGGGTGGGGCTGAGACTAAGGCCTCATCAGCAAGAAAGCTTAGAGTGCGTGATTTAAGTGTGGTCAAGGAGAGAGTCTACATGAGCGGTAAAAGATTGTTCTTCATTGTCAGTAAGTTCACCGGGTAGGTCAATTGTAATTTTTTTCTCTTCCATCTTTCTTATCATGAAGTATCACTCTGAAGTTAACTGACAACCACAATGATTTTCTGAGACCTACAGGCATCTTCTATGAAGGTCTAGTACCATTTTGGAGAAAGCTACATATTTCTTGAAAGTATACATTGCATGGTTGAAGCATTTAAAAATTGACTGCAAGTTTTTGGCATAGTGGTTGAGAAGCAGGGTTTAGAGTCAAAATTTTCCATCTTGACTCCATTGTCTGTCACCTATACAAACATGGACAAGTGGACAAGTTACTTCGTCATTCTCTATACCTCGGTCCCTTTAATATCAAACACAGAGATCACATCTTATAAGAATCACATCTTATAAGGATGACAGAAAACTTGATATGTGCCATCTCACCACATAATTTAATTAGTGCTAATATTCAAAACAAAGATGAGGAGTTTTGTTTAAATAATTCTGTTCAGTTGGAAACAAAGAAGGGAAACAAGGTGTCTAGAGCTGAATAAAACTCTTTAAAATTCTGGACTCTAGAGCCTGTCATTGCAGAGTGCCCTCTCTGTCAATTGTGGTTTTAAATCTGTTACTTACATTTGTGCAGCTCCTCAACATGATAAATTATTCAAAAATATACAACATCTACACTTACTTTAGGTTTGGGGGAGATAAGGAAACAAGGCAGATGAATTTAAAAGAAAAAAAATCAGCCTTGGTTCAGAAATAATGATTAGGACAATGATTACAAGTACTTATGGAAACGAAGGAAAAGACATACAGATGTAAAAGATCTAGTAGCTTACCTAGTAATATATTTGTTTTTGCTAAACACAAATATAAATGTGTGTCTGTGTGTGTGTCTTCTAGAGACTTTTGATTCTCATTTTAATTCTCCCATGAAATTGAATTTTCTTGGCAGTTTGCTACATAGTCCTGAATATTTCATTCAGAGATGTTCATCCAGCTCATTCAAAATGTTCGCCTATATTCAACTTCACTTTCCTTATTCTCAGATTTGATTTGGCCAATCTTTTTTTTTATTATAATCTACTGCCAATGCCCTAAAATGCATTATTCTGAATTGGCAACCAGGACTCATACTACTACAGTATTACATAATTAGAAGATGAGAGTCATGTTAATTTAATATACATTTATAGTCAGTGATCCATGCAACTTTGCTTTTTTTTTAGTTTGATCAAAAGATGCTAAAAACTTATTGTCATTTTTCTTATTCATGTTTACCAAAGTTCTTATTCAATCTTAGAGCATTTGTTGTTCAAATCAGAAAATATGTAAGCAACACCTGGAGGATCTTTGGCACTCTTTAACACAGAATCACGTGCTGAGCACTGCTAAAATAATCCTTAACTTTGAGCATAAACAAATTAATTTGAATTTAAAAAAATTACCACCACCTATTCTGTATAAGGCAGAGTATTACATTTTCACCACTTACTGCTATTCCATATTAGGGACCCACTGCAACTCTTACTAAGGAAATCAAATTTGATAGACATTGTCATGGGTATGCAGAGCAGATTCCAGTGTAATGACCAATGGGGACTTTCAAGGGGCTGTCCCTTAGATTTCCAATAGCAGAAATGTCACCCAGTTGTGGGGGAAATGGAAAGAAGATGGCTTTTTCAGCATAGAGAGGGAACGTCTTTTGAGATTTTTTAGTGACCATCTTTTTCCAATGTAACATGATCCATTGGTGAGCAATAGCAACTTGGCATTAAAACAAAACAAAACAAAACACAATTGTATTAACTTTACTGATTCTCTTGTTTGTTACAAGAATAGTCTCAAAGTTTGGTGGAGACAGGGAGATGGACACCAAGAAAAAGATGGAATTCACTGGGAATGCATACTACTTTTAGAAAAGTTCTTAGCTTTATTTTCTAATTTTACTAAAGGGCAAATTGGGAACCAAAAGTGAAGTGATTTATTCAAGGTCATACACAATACAGCCTCAATCAATCCCTCATTACATCACAAACTCAAAGTATATCTTTTGATTTCATTCTTCTTGTGGTAAAATGTCTTCCTATCAGATTGAGATAACAAGGAAGTCTGTATCTTTGGCTTTGATAACTTCTGTAGCTGTAAACTTGATCACAGAATTCGTATTTTATCTTTCATACTTTTAATTTATCATCTTCCTTGCCAGCTGTGCTCTCCAACCCTGCCTGTCATCTTTGGTGATGTCCACATCTCCTCTCATCCTTTGGGAGTCATCCTTTAATTTCTCTCCTTCTTCATCTTGACTTCTAATGAGTGAAAGAATAGCAGCATTAGCATCTGTTTGTCTCTTTTGGTATACTGTATGTTCTTTGGGGAATTAGGCTCAGTCTTATTTATCTTTGAATAAATAAATTTAGGGTTTGTTAAACTTTCTTACACATAGTAAAAAAAAAGACTGATGGGTATGAAGCAATGGATAATACTAGAATCTCTTATTCATTTTTAATGCACTTATATCCTACTTTCCAAACAGAAAATTCAAATATGTAGTATGTAAGGTATGTAAGATAATCAATCAAGTCCTGCCTTAGTTCAGACCTTCCTCAGGTCTCTTATGGTTTTCCTTAGAGCTATGTGACAGTTTCTTAACTGACTTATCTTATACTTATTGTGCCTTTTTCCACGTGTTCCTTATGTTAATATCTGCATTTTGGGTAAATAGTATCTGGATATCATTTAAATTATTTATAGACCAATTTCTTCTTCATTTCAATTTACTCACTGATATTTCCATAATTTTTGGTCCTCAGATCAGGTCTTAAGGGAAAAGGATGCTCCTTATACTCATTCAACCAAATGTGTGTCAGCCTCAGTTATGTGTCACAGTGTCCTAGCCTTTAGGAGATCCATATGGTGGCCTTTTTTTTTTTTTTCTTTCCAGAAAACATGTCCTCCTATAGAACAAGGGAATATGAAGAGCTTGCCACCAAATTTTCAGATCCTAAGTGATATTTCTAAATCTTTTCCTCTCCAGATTTATATGCCACCGTTACACTGCCAATTCACTGAAATGGTGTCTATTCATGGCAAACAATCATCCAGTCACTACAGGTGACTTTACTGTTGCATTATCTCCATCTGGTCCTTGTAGCTCAGAAAGGGGAACAAGGTCCCATTTTGAAGTACGGCCCCCAGCTGAATCCTCCCTATTCCACGGAGGGCAGCAAGTTGTAGACAAGCATTTCTGCACTGATGATATCAGCTGGGTGCCAAGCCATGGTCTGCTGGTCCTCTTGGATGACAGCCAGCAAGGGCTGCAACCACATCACATTCACTTCACAGTGCCTGTCCAGCAACACCAGAATTTCTCCTGTAGCATGAGTTGCTCCAATCATTCTTCCTCCAATCAATCTGTCATACTTTGTATTTCTTGTTACTTTAATTTTTCCAACAAGGTATCTGGGGATATATTTATCTAGCTCCCCTTTCAAATCATCAAAGTCACTATCATTATCCATGGAGGTGATTTCATGAAGATGATGTGCTTGTGTGCGGTCTATGACCATTCACTGTCCTGGGCAAGGCCAACACAGCTTCACTGTAGAGACAAATAATAATACTAGGGACTATCATATCATTCAAGTAAAGACTTTTCTTTACATGCTGCTCTCCTTGTGTCTGACAAATCTCTATGGTAGGCCAAGCAGTTACATATTAAAAGCATGTATCTGAGAGTCTAAGTGTCTCAATTCCTGATCACTTTCTTTAGAAATTATATCAAATTTAGAAGAGAATTTCACATTCTTTTTTTCCTGGATCTTCAACATGATTATTGTACCACAATTTTGTATGCTTTGAACTATGATTCCACCACTGGCCTTGGAGCTTGAGTGAAACAGGAATAGAATATTTTAGGCAATGATCCACAGGGGACAGACACTTCGATAAGCACATACATAAACAACTGAATCACTTGACTGAAGTTGGCATAAGCAAGGAACAAAACTCTCCAGGTCACAGATATAAAAATAGCAATCTCGAACTGTTACACTTACCATTGTGGACCTAGCACAGCTGAAAGGACCTTTTCAATTTCTTAGAGCAGAAACTGCTGGAGCCAAAAACTAATGCTGGAGACTGAGTGTTGACCAATGTGAGAATGAGAACATCCCAGATGCAGTTGGAGGTGGGAGTGGAGATGCTTCTGTAGGCCTTACTTCCAGGTACCCCATCATGTCCTCATGTTGAAGACCCCCAAAGGAAACCTTGTGACTCCCAAAACCAACAGCCCAGATCAGGCCTTCACAGAATCTGGCTGTAGCACCCTCCCTCCCTGCCTTAACCCCATGTGGGGTAGGAGAGGCCAGTGAAAGGGGCCCTGGGAAGTCCCACAGCCCAGCTTTGGACATACACCAGTCACACTGGCAGTCACAGGTTCCAGGGCCTTATGCCACCATCTATTTCTTTTCCCTTTCTCTCCACCCCCCCCAAAGAAATTAGCTAGGCTTTTAAAATTAAATGAGAGTTTTGGAGTGCTTGGTGGTTTAGTCGGTTAAGCATCAGACTCTTGATTTCAGCTCAGGTCATGATCTCAGAGTCCTGAGACTGAGTCCTGCGTGGGCTCTGCACTCATCAGGGAGTCTGCTTGAAACTCTCTCTCTCTCTCTCTCTCTTTCCTTCTTCCCCACCCTCCAGCTCAAGTGCCTGCCCACACATATCTCTCTCAATAAACAAAGAATTAGTCAATTTAATTAAACAAGAGTTTTAACAGTGTGTCTTAGGAAATAGCAAAAAAGTTTGAACAGTTCTACCCTCTCCATTCCAGTTTAAAGTGAATGGAGGATTATTTAAAATAGAAAAGATAGGGCCAAGTCCTAAGTGAAAGCAAGAAGAAGGAAAAGGAATAGAATAAGGCAAAATAACAGTGCTCCATCGGTAACTAGCTGTCTATTCCTATTTCTTTTTTTTTTTTTTTTTTTTTTTTGAGAACCTGAAAATCTCCCTTTTGAAAGATTTTTTACAGTTTGGTTTCTGTCTTCTAGCATGGAGACTGGTATTTACCTTGAGGGCAAATATCTCCTTTGATGTCCATGACTACATTAATATATCTTTTCTTATGCAGGAGTAAGACATTGTGTTTAAGCATGTGGCATACTGATTAGTAGATAGAAGGTGCTAAATAAAATTGAAGAGTAAGCTTTTGGTTTATTTTGAGACTCCTTTGGGATTTTATTTGTGTTGGCTAAGTAAAATAGTAATTGAAAAATGTAAAAAATAATATTATCTACTTCAGAGTTGCTGGAAGGATAAAGAAGCTAATATTTGCAGTGACTTAGTTCATCTTTGGCATACACTAAGTTCTCAAAGTGTTTATTACTTTTGTTGAGTTATTATCAGTAATGAACATACATGGTACTTGTGCTTTTCTGTGTGCATTTTGGTTTCTATATGCATACATGCATATGTGTGCATGTATTTTTAAATACTATAATATCATGATTAATATGTATCTATAAATTCACTTAAAATTATTCCTGACTTTATCTTTGAAATTTAAATCATATTTTTTAAGACAGTGTACATTATTACTGCATAATGTGCTTTTTAGGGAATTTTTAAAGAGTTACTCTAATCTTTATAGCTTTCAATATTTTAAAATCTGTCTTTAAAATGTGGGATTATCCCCTTGAGTCTATGAGAAAAAGCTCCGTTTCCAAAATTGAAAGAATGTGTGTCATTTCTATCTAGAGCACAGGCACATGTGAATTTTACAGGACTGGGGAGGATTAACTAGGAACTCGGTACAATGTAAAGGCATCTGAGAAGCAGTAGGAGATGATACTTGACCTTTTGAGGCTTCTCAGGGGAATGAAGTTAAAGCAACTCCAGGTGGTCTTCAGAATCACTTGACATTTCCTGTAAGTGACGGGCCAAACAAGAAAAAAACTAGAGAAAGTCAAGAGTTACAATAAAGTTCCATTTCACCAATTTATTGAATACGTTTATTTAAAGTATCTCTTTGGCTCTACAGTTAGTATATCCAAAATGCCTGACTATACTCAGTGCAGCAACCAATATGATACCTGTATTTATCAAAGTTCATCCTCAGGTCTTTTCCTTTGTAATAGCCTCACCCTCAGAGATCTCAGTCAATTCTAAAGGTTCAGCAATTGCATCTGTGTTGATTACCTAAACCCATGTTGCCAGTCCAATGTTTTTCCTGAATCCAAGATCTATATTTCTTAAAGATTTTATTTATTTAAATTAAAAATATAAACATATTTATTTATTTATTTATTTATTTATTTATGGAGCACTAGCAAGGGGAGGGACAGAAGGAGAGGGAGAGAGAGAATCTCAAGCAGAGCCCTTGCTGAGCACCAACTCTGAGCCCAGCACAGGCTTAATTTCACAACACCGAGATCATGACCTGAGCTGAAGTCAAGAGTTGGATGTTCAGTTGATTGAGCCATCTGGTTCCCCAAGATCCATGTTTTAACACCTACTTTATATCTCCATTTGGATAGCTTACAGGTACCCGAGACCCAGGTTCTCCATTTCTCAAGTTGAATTAGCATCTACTATTTGATGTGCTGTGTACTCAACACTGTAGATATAATGATGAACAAACAGTGGAGCACTTCCTAGAGGAGATTGTGGTCTAAACCATAGGTCAACAAACTTTTTTTTTTCCCCAGAAAAGACCAAATAAACATAATTCACCATAGGAATTAGAAAGGCTTTCCCAGTACACAGTGACAATAAACTGCTTCCCCTGCTTTGTGACCATTTTGTACTGTATACATACTCCAATTATACCCTTAACACATTTCATTAGAGTTGTTTCTTTGTATCAGGGGTCAGCAAACTACAGCCCACAGGCTAAACCCTGCAGTGGACTAGATTTTAGGGGATGAGTAGATTACAAGTTGTTAGAAAACCTGATTTTTACTTAATTGCAAAAAAGCTCCTTCCCTAAATTATTGTTTCTGATATCACCAGGAATATCACCACCATCTGTGACTGCCAAACTGAAAACTGAATTCTTTCTTACACTGCAACTGACTTTAAATAGGTTACTTGCTCTGTCACGTAGATAGGGGCTAGTCTAGGCATTGTATACTTAGTAATTTATATGGTGTGTGGGCTTTATTTAAGTAACGAATTTCCAATTTCCATGAATAATTCAGTATAAGCCTCAAAGAGGGATGTATAAGTCAGGGTCTGTGACACATAAACTTTCTGGTAAATTCTGTGTCCACATGCTCCTTTCTGTTCCTACTTCCTCTTTAGTTCAGACCTTTATTATGCTTCGTTTGGACTTCTGCTATAGTCTCTTACATTGATTTTCTGGGATCGACATAAAGCACCACAAATTGGGTGGCTTAAAAACAGAATTTATTTTCTATTGGTTAAGGAGGACAGAAGCTTGAAATCAAAGTATCAGCAAGATTGGTTCCTTTTGGAGACTCTGAGGGAGGAACCATCCCATGCCCTTCTATTTTGGTTATAGGCAATCCTTCAGATTCTTTGGCTTATGGATACATTATTATGATCTGCTTCCATCTTCACATCACCTCTGTGTCTTTCTGTGTCTTCTCCTAGTCTATAAGGACTCTGTTAATAGCATTTAGACCTTACCATAAATCCAAAATGATTTCATTTTGAGATCCTTACCTAATAACATCATCTATATTCACATTCTGAGGTTTTGGGTGGACATGATCTCTTTGTGAGACTCCTTTCAACCTACTACTTAACTCATTGGTATCCCCTCACTTATTGTGTTGCCAAAATATCTTCATTATGCACAGTTCCAGTCTTGTTACTTCATTGTTTAGCAATATCCATAATTTATCAAAGCTCCTAACATAGGATATAAACACCTTTTTTTTGCTATTAAATAGCTTTCCATTGCTTCAAGATCCTTGCTTTCTTTCTGGGGGATTTCTCCTATAACTCTAAACTCTAGCTAAACTAGCTTACTTCTTTTGTCAAAACATACACTATGTTTTCCTGCCCCTCTGTCTTTTGGTCATCCCTTCCTTTAACTTGAGTGCAATTTCCATCAAATCACTCTTAATAAAAAATATCCTTTATTTAAGTCTCCAAACACAGACAATTTAACAAATTCATTTAGTAATTATCCTCCACCAGGAAAATTTATTTGCCCCCTCAGATGCATATAGGATGTTATTTCTCCCTCATTTGAATAATAACAGAATAACAACTTATTTTCCTTTTCATAGATCTTCATTGTTTATAGAGCACACAGGTCTTTGATGTTGATTCACATTGACTCTAAATATTATTGAAGTCATTTGTATACTTACATAATTTTTCCTAGGTTCAGAGCTAGGTGAGCACAGTGACTGTGTTTTGGTCATTTTATAATCCTGCAGTGGTTAGTGTAGGGTTTTAGGAACAATGTAACACCACCACACAGAAATTCTTGTTCTCTGAGGGATCATGCTAACCTGGTAACATATAGGTTTAGGATTACGGGCCTCATTGTTAGTAGAGAACTAATTCCTTAAGGATTGTGTCTAGAATGATACTGACGTTATTTTTTTTTTAAATCTCAGAATATTATAAAGATTCAATCAAATAGCTAGTGACAACACCCACATTACACATCACATTACAGAGCTAAAACTAGAATTTCTTAAATGGGATTGTAGTAGATCCTTCGAGGATTGTTCCTGAGGCTCTATCTCCCCATACTCCTCATGCAATGATGCGTCCTTTTAAGGGAATAGAAATTACTACTAAACTATGGTTGTTGTTCCAATTAAAGTTATCTCATCCTTCCTTAAAGGATATAGGAACTGAAGAAAAATAAATAATGCATACAAATGTCCTGCTCAAATATTTATCTCTCTAATCACTTAGGGAGATGTGTCCTTTAGTAAGACAATGGCTTTTGCCAGAGAATGGTCAATAGAATTAATCCATTGGTTGAAGTTGTGGGTAGAGTTACATGATGGCCATGTTTCTCCCTGAGATTAAAAAACAAAACAAAACAAAACAAAAAACCAATAACAAAAACAAATAAGACATCTTCTCCATGTTGCTAGAGCAATAGCCAGATGGTCTTTGCCAATGCCTTGGTGCTCTCTCTGTATTGGGCTCTTAATTAAAAAAGGAGCAATGCCAGGTTGGGGGCTCAGGATTTTCAGCCAGTGAAATACTCTCCTATCATACATAGTGATGAAAACAGTGTAGATTTTATTTAAATGTATTCTGTCTATTGAAACTGAAAGAAAATAAAAGGCAAATATAATCCTTTTGACAGGTTTATGTCTCTTAGTATCCAGGAATATTGCTTTCATTATCATTAAAAGATTCAAAGCATAACTTTATCTAGAAAATAGAGTCACTCTAGCTTTGTCCTAGGAAACAAACACAGATAAACAGGTAACATAAACAAGAATTAATGTGTATAAACATAGTATATGAATGTTGGAAAATTGAAACTTCCATCCTTCAATGAAGGATTCCACCTTCCTCAATGAAGAAGGAAACTCGTGGGTAAAATAAAAGCATTTTGGACCTGATGCCACTTGCTATCTTTTTCTGTAAGAAGGTTTATAATGTACTGTAGAGCAAGGAAAAGGCAAATACACTCTAAGACTGAATTTATTTGTAGGAAATGGGTTAGGGTTTGACAATAAAAGGTAAAGAAATAGCTCACATATATTGGATGTGTATCTTTTAAAAAACATAGTATTTCTTTGCTGTGGGAAATATGTTTGATGGATTTCAGATATTGTAGGAAAGGACCAACTACTGCCAACTACAACTCTCATTCAACTACACTGTTTTCTTTACCAAAGATCATGATTTCTTCCCCTTTCCCCCAAATCTACATGGCTTTGTGATATGTACCTGAACACTTCTATGAAGAACTGTAAGTTGAATCACACAACATTGGTTGAATAGAAGCAATTCCATGGGGGCTCATCTAATATTTGGGCTGTTGTCAGAATAAAGTGCAATTTCATTGGAGAAAAACAGGTGGGGCAGTATCTAAAATAGGGCAAGGACAAAGGTACCCAACACTTCCTGCCACCAGTGTCATCTGAGAGGCATTTGTTGTTCCCTCACAATGAGCCACAGAGAACAACCAGGCTAGAAAAACAGGTTGATCCCTCTGTGAAGTGCTGGAGATGAACCATGAGAGACAGAAAAGCAAGGGGTCTGTCATACATGTCGTATTTTCTGATCTCATCAAGAATTTCTTAACTTTAATGCAGTGTCCAATGGCCCCTAACCATATAGGAGTCAGGCCCTAGTCCTATATGTGAGCCAGGGTTTAGTTTTGCCCCCTCCTCCCCACATCCTCTCTGTGATTTATAGCCACTAAATTGATAGAAAAATTTGGCTAACCAAAACTGACACTCAAAACAACAGAGTTGAATGCCAGTCCTGAGGGAGGTGGATGTGAGGCAGGCCGCAATGACACCAAACCTAGAGCTGCTGAGGAAGTAGAAACACCTGGGTGTTTCACTGCAAAGCTATACTTAGTGCTATTCGGATCTATAATGCCAGCTACTCTTAAATGCTCTCAGGAGCTATCTATCAAGGAGACTAGGTAGGCCATGGAGAAGACTTATACTAACTACTGAAAAAAAAAAAAAAAAGAGTCACATTTAAGAGGCAGCTCTATATCTAACTTGAATAGTTAGGACTCCAGATACAGAAGTCCAGCCTGAGGTCCTGGATGATAACCAGATCAGAGGTCCTGGATGGGTAATGAGACAGACAATGCAGTCTTTCATTGACGGTACTTTATTATGGAAATTTTCAGCATACTTTGAGATAAGTATGTCTAACTCTAATTAGCCTTTTCTTTTGTCTTCTCAGGTTCTATTGAACCTCTTTAGTTGGTCCCATGCCAGTCTACCATAGAATGAAAGACCTCTCATTTCAGAGAATTTATTTGTGGTTAAAATTCTCAGTCTGTGATTCCTTTAAGAGTCTACATAGTGTCAGCAAACTTAGGCAATGTTCAGGATCTACTCACTCAACATCTGTAAATGCCAGGCTTAAACAGGAAGACTCCCCATAGTTCCCATTTCATAGAATCTTCTATGTAATTAGGAAGATAAAATAGATGAGGTTTAAATGAGCTTGTGGAAATACATTATTTAATTAAACCCTGATTATAAAAAGAAGCACAGTTTTTTTTTTATCCTCCTGACTTTTCCTATTTCATATCAGTGAGGGTATTATATATCATTATTCCAATTTAGTTTTGGTGAGAAGGTAAACTTTCCTCAGGAAAGTCCAACCTGAAAAGTTCTCACTAGAAATTAATCCATGTTAAATACATACAACTCCTTTAGTCCTCCTTGTGTCTCCCATTCTTCATTTTTAAGACTTCATTATGGCTAAGGATTATCACTATTCAGCATTTCATAATTACTATGTCATTAGTGCCTATTTAATCAAATTAAATAATTTGTGTTTATTTGCATCAACAGTAAAATCATAATCAAATAGACACCAAACCAAAGTTTTGATGAAACCCACCTAGTGAGGAGGTATCTGTATTATTTCGTGGAATAGTGATGAAAACATTATTTGGCAAATGGCATCATATGATAAATTTTAATAAAACTTTTGTTAGATTCTACTCACTGATACAGCTCTCATTTCTCAGACACTTTTTAAGTTAGGAAGATTAATAGGAGACATTTAATGACCCTCTGGAAATATATCATTGATTATACCCTGATAATCTTTTTATATTATCACCAACTATGTTTACTTATTTTTATTTGCAACTACTTTAATTGTAATGATAGGTTGAGAAAGAAAATCATGATAAGGAAGATAAGTTGGGTACCTTTCTCAGCAAATTTCTTGATGCTATAGATTAGATTTTTCACATCTATACAAATTCTTCTTATCCATACACAAGGACTTGAAAAGACTGAAGTAAACTTTTTTTTTTAAAAAGATTTCATTTATTTATTTGACAGAAAGAGAGTGATAGAAAGCATGAGAGGGGAGAAGGTCAGAGGGAGAAGCAGACTTCCTGCAGAGCTTGGAGCCAGATGCGGGTCTCAAACCTGGGACTCTGGGATCATGACCTGAGCCAAAAGCAGTGGCTTAACCAGCTAAGCCACCCAGGTGCCCCAAGACTAAAGTAAACTTATTTCAAATAGGAGATATTGGTTTATTATATTTATTCCGGTTGATTGCAACACATGCCCATTTTAAAAGGTATTTTAGATCATATTATGTTGGGGAAATATAATTAAAAATAAACTCTTCTTGACCTGAGCCAAAAGCAGTGGCTTAACCAGCTAAGCCACCCAGGTGCCCCAAGACTAAAGTAAACTTATTTCAAATAGGAGATATTGGTTTATTATATTTATTCCGGTTGATTGCAACACATGCCCATTTTAAAAGGTATTTTAGATCATATTATGTTGGGGAAATATAATTAAAAATAAACTCTTCTTCCAATTCAGAAAGACTCTCAAACATAGTAAAGAAAGAGAATACTTTATTAATGAATAACTATTAAATCAGAATGTGATATGCAAAACAGGTAATCCATAAAGAGATCATGAAGACAGAAAGAATATTCATCCCTTTACATAGCCAAAGAGAGGGATGCCTGGGTGGCTCAGTTGGTTGGGCGGCTGCCTTTGGCTCAGGTCATGATCCCAGCATCCTGGGATCGAGTCCCACATTGGGCTCCTTGCTCGGCAGGGAGCCTGCTTCTCCCTCTGCCTCTGTTTGCCACTCTGTCTGCCTATGCTTGCTCTCTTCTCTGACAAATAAATAAATTAAAAAAAAATTACATAGCCAAAGAGGTGTAATAAGTAATAAGTCCTCAAATAATAAGGATAAGGATAACAATAATAATAATAAGTAATAATAATAAGGATAATAATAAATAATAAGGATAATAAGGGGGCACCTGGGTGGCTCAGTGGGTTAAGACTTTGCCCTTGGCTCAGGTCATGATCTTAAGGTCCTGGGATTGAGCCCCCTGTCGGTCTCTCTACTCAGCAGGCAGCCTGCTTCCCTGCTCTTTCTCTGCCTGCCTTTCTTCCTACTTGTGATCAAGTAGAGATCAGAGAGAGATCTCTGTCAAATAAATGAATAAAATCTTTTAAAAAAAAAAAAAGGATAGGGACGCCTGGGTGGCTCAGTTGGTTGGGCGGCTGCCTTCGGCTCGGGTCGTGATCCCAGCGTCCTGGGATCGAGTCCCACATCAGGCTCCTTGCTCGGCGGGGAGCCTGCTTCTCCCTCTGCCTCTGCCTGCCACTCTGTCTGCCTGTGCTCGATCTCTGGCTCTCTCTCTCCCTCTCTCTCTGACAAATAAATAAATTTGAAAAAAAAAAAAAAAAAAGGATAATAAGTCTTCAAATAAGAGGATTGGGCAGTACCAATTGTCACACAACTTTACCTGGTAATTTTACCTGGTAATTCAGGTGACCATCTATGTTAGTTAATTGATTACTGAAAGAAAAACAAGTTTCTCAATCTTTATAGCAGGAGGTAGTTTTCTAACATGGAATGAGACACCCACAAAAATTAAATTCCTACCCTCCCACAGATTTTGGGAAATAGTGACACAATCTCCTGTGATGTTTACGTTTCAAAAAACTGGTTCCTAAGTCTTTGAGAAAAGCACTCCTGGGTCATAAAACTGACAAAAGACCTATCTAGGCCTCTAAAGGTTTATACACATTTCAAAGAAATGAGAAGTACTTAAATACAAGTTTTCTAACTTAAATGCTGTAAGAAAATTGGGGAAGAAGTAGTAATCTCTTCCTTTATATTCACAGTGGAGAATTAAGCCACTTTTAATCTTTACTTGTCAGTATAGTCATTTCCATGGCATCCCATAATACTCAAACAGGAAAAGGCATAGTTTTTATCAATGAATGGTAGCTTACTGTTCCCTTCAAAACTCACTAATTTTCCATTAGTACTACCATAGAGGGTTCCACTGTAAAAATATATACAAAACAAACAAACAAAAGCTTGAAAGGCAAATGAGACAGTGAGAGCACGCTCTGTGAAAGACCTCTCCACGGTGTCATAGGCCTTTTTCCAGTTCCACCACTGAAATACCCTTGTTCAAATCATTCAAAGGCTGTAATTGACAGGCTTGATCAGTTTATTTCTGACATTTGGCTCTTTGGCTTGGCCATAAATAGATTTTGCCCCCCGCAAGTACACATACCTGCTTATATTTTCCTCTAGTAGAGAAAGACGTTGCTCTGACCATCCTAATATCTCAATAAGTATCTCTGAAATGTTTTCCTTTTCAATTTTCTTGGAAGACCTGGTAGATATTTTTACTCTCAGAACACCAGGGGTTAGACTTTCACAGTGGTAAGGCCCAACTTTTAGCACCTGGTTTTCATGTTTCTGACATTTTTCTCTATTATCATTCGTGTATTTTCTTGTGGGTTATTGGGAAAAGAAAGCTCATATTGCAACCAGGATACAGAGGAAGTAAAGAGGGAAAATTCAAAAGGTCAATGGAACATTGGGCAATTGTTTTCATCAGAAAAAAGCAGACAGTGGATCCTTTTAGCAAGGCAAGAGCTGTCAGTTTCTAGTGTAAAACATAAAATAAAAGAATAATACTCTAGAGAAACAAATCTAATGGGAGAGAGGGAATAATAAGAACATACCATTTAAAATGCTCCCTGAGGGAAAAATATAAATACAAAGTTAAAAAAAAAAATTGATGCTCAAAGAGCTTTTTATAACTTTTATTTAAAAGGTAAAAGTGAAAAACAATATGTTCACTTCAAGCTTCCTTCTGACAACACTTAAAGAATAAAATGCTTACTGCAAGACTATCTTGAGCACCAGGATGCCTTCTTATGGTGGTCTCCTTCACCTCGAAAATGAGGTCAAGTTACTTTTACAATTAGGTCCAGTGTTCCTCCAAAAGTAGTACAAGAAGGCCCATTGCTTTTTCTCATACACCAAAGTTTACTTAATTGAATATTGGAGAACACCTTAAAACTCAAGCAATTTTTCTTGTCCAGTGAAGAAAGTCACAACAGATACCACGTGGCTAATTGTGTTTTCCATGGTTTTAGGAAAAAGAGGAAATATGTTAACAGGAGATACCTAAGGTTGCAATTCTTCAAACTAAAGTCTAAATTATTAATTTACTGAAATATTTGAGCATCTGTGTTCCAAAATACATGCACTCTAGTTTTATATATATGCATATATATATATGTGTGTGTGTGTGTGTGTATATATATATATATAGAGAGAGAGAGAGAGAGAGTATTCCCCATCTCTCCAATATGTAGTCACTTCTAAGTATATAAATAATGACAAGATTTGTTTTAAAAATCTAAGATGTAAACATACTATCCTTAAAAAATTTACGATTAGAATTGAAATTATGCAGAAACTATAAATTAAAAAATGAATAGAAAGACACTGCATTGCTCTGCTGTTGTACTTCAGACCACTTAGTCTGGAAAGACTATGTGCCAAAGACTTTGTAAACATTCTATTATTTAATCTTTATAACATTTCTGAAACAGAGATATTATTTTTTCCATTTTCCAGAAGGGGGAAATGAGATTCAGTGAGGTTTGTCAACACCTAATAAATTCTAAAATAGTCTTAAAATAATGTGTGTTGAATCCCCTGCTTCCTTACCAGACTTTTCTTATATCCTGTCCTCTTGAGAATGTTATTTTCCTTTTAGGTCCTCCGTCACATCAGGTTGCTCCCATGCTTCCAGGGCTTTTCCAGGGGCCTCGCCTTCTATCTGGACAACTCTCTTAATCCCATGACTCCAGAATCCCACCTTTATTAGTTCCTAGTCATTTTTCAAACCTGAAGTCAAGTGTACTTTTCTCAAGCAAGACTTCCCTAACCTGCAAGAAAAATTAGACCTCCCTTCCACATTTCATAGTACACTGTATACTTCTTCAAACTACTTACCAAAATTTTCAGTAACTCAGTTGATATTTATTTAATGTGTGTATTCTGGGCTAGAATGTAAGTTCTGTGAAGGCAGGGATGGAGTCTATCCTGCTCACTGCTATATCCTCATGATATAGCACAGGGCCTCATATTGGCTGAGAGAATAAGTAGATGAATATATAAATAGATAACCTAAAATTCAAAGTTTAAAGTTTTGACTCCAGACTGCATACCTTTAACTGGTAAGCTGGGCTAACTTCTGGAACAAAACCACTTAGTTCATGTGGGCGTGAGAAGCACAAATCTAATTCTAGGATGAGTTCCAATTGCTTCTGGGAGATTAAAGCACTAGGAACAAAGCTTTGACTTCAAAATATCATTATGCTAATGATCACCAATGTAAATATATATACATATATATTTAATTTCTGGTGAGACAAAAACTACATTAAATTAGTCAACACATTGTTGTTACTACAAGAAAGTAAAAGGGGTTTGCATTCAGCATGGTGACAAACTCTCTGCCAGCAGACATTCAATCTCCCATACAGAAAAATTAGATAACCAAGAAGGGGTCAGATTCTTTAGAATTATCTTTATTTTGTATAGTGCAACAAAATGCCTACTGTCTTATGTGGTCCTCATTTGTTAATGTGGGAACAAGAAATGCATATTGTTCTGAGCACAGAAAGATTATATGTGACTCTGACCACTCAGTCCAATGTGGTTGCTTGTGGCTTCCCATGAAAACAATATGTGGACATTGATTGTAAGCTACATCACAATTGAGCATTTATTTGTGTGGATTATTGCCACTGCCATGTATCTAAAGACTAACATGGGAAATAAAACAAGAAAGGAAGGTAGAATAGACAGAAGCCTATCCTTTATATATAATAAAGCCAAATACAAAGATTGATGTAGAGGTGCCTGGCTTACTCATTTGGTAGAATATGTGACTCTTGATCTTGGACTAATGAGCTCAAGCCTCATGTTGGGTATAAAGATTACTTAAAGGGGTGCCTGTGTGGCTCAGTGAGTTAAGCCTCTGCCTTCGGCTCAGGTCATGATCTCAGGGTCCTGGGATCGAGCCCCGCATCAGGCTCTCTGCTCAGCAGGAAGCCTCCTTCTCCCTCTCTCTCTGCCTCTCTGCCTACTTGTGATCTCTGTCTGTCAAATGAATAAATAAGATCTTAAAAAAAAAAAAAAGATTACTTAAAAAAAAAGATTGACGTAAAGCCCATGGAATAATTTCAACTGTTTCTGGCAACACAGGGAAGCTTATCTAGAATAAAGGTTTTATCAGTTTCAATTCGGAGGGAAACTTCTCAAAATATCTAGAGCATCAATATTATCCACCTAAATGTTTTTAAATGTTGAAATATTTATAACTATTACTAATTTTTATTGCATACAGGTTGTGGTAATACTTATAGGACAAAAACATGGTGTAAAAGAGTTGTTTTATTTTGTGTTTAATGTACATTTACAATATAGTGAGATAGTTTATATGATGTCTATGACAGTAGAGCCTCACAAATCCAAATTCTCGCTTTAGCATGTTGGTTTTCAATGATAAGAGAACACTTCCTGCATTTTCTACCTTATGACAAGTATGATTTTAAATTTTGTTGATAGCCGGCTCTAGAGAGACACTGCAGGGGGAAGGGAGCTCCTCTTTGCTGATTAAGGTAAATGGTATTTTGTTTTTTCTTGCTCTTGCCACACTGTCAGGCAAAGGACAGGTGTGTAGGGACATTGGGTGTTGCTCTGTTCCATCTTTGCACCCAGAGCACACAGTTCCTTGGCAACCACGCAACCCCAGTCCAGAGGTTCTTTTTCTTTTTCTTGTTTAATTTTTCCACTTGCTTGATATCTGTAAACTGCCTCTAACTCAGTCAGTCCGACAAACCTCACTGTTCAAACTAGGTCTGAACACGACCTGTCCTCCTGTGGTACATTCCCTTAGCTCTAGGAGAAGGTGGAGAAGCCCGTTGGAACATACTCTTTTCATCTTTATAGTTATGATTTTATTATAGCTTAATAATTCTTTTTTTTAAGATTTTATTTATTTATTTGACAGACAGAGATCACAAGTAGGCAGAGAGGCAGGCAGAGAGAGAGAGGGAAGCAGGCTCCCTGCTGAGCAGAGAGCCCGATGCGGGGCTTGATCCCAGGACCCTGAGATCATGACCTGAGCTGAAGGCAGAGGCTTTAACCCGCTGAGCCACCCAGGCGCCTCAATAGCTTAATAATTCTTAATGTTAAGCTTCCCCAATTTAAATTACTGTGTGGCTCTATCTCCTAATTGGACCAAGACAAATACTTAGTCCATACAATATAATGAAGACCGTTTTAAAAACTTGCAACTTTTTTTTTACTTTGTAAATGAGTACAATAGTTGGTAAATAAATATATATATATATATATATATATATATATATATTCATATTAAGTCCTTGAGAAAAAAATCCAGATCAGAATTATTAACTTTTTAAATAAAAACTTTATACACAACATGGTCATATGCTTTATTTCACTACATCACAGAGAAAAGCTGTGACTTCAGATTCTTTAGAATCTGTTGTATTATGTTGTATTTTTATATAGTAAAATATGTTATAAATATGTTGTATTTTTCCACTGTGAGAATTCTATTATTTAGAAGTAAATATAAAAACTACCCCTTTCACTTAAATAGTAACTTCTGTAAATATGCACATATTAAAAACATTAAGATTCAATTCTGACTCTGTGGCTTTCATTTATTCTTATCAAATATCAAGGAAAAAGAATAGCACAAGTATTTTCTTATAAGTTAAAATTAAAAGAGGTAAATTTTTATTAAAACTGTATGGAAACAACTGGTTTATAATGCATTTTTAATTATTAGAGTAATGTAACTGTTTCTCTATTAGCTATCATCCAGAAGCTGTCCTCCTCTAACCAATATAGGACTTGGTAGTGGCAGAAAGAGTTTAGGTCGGATATAAGTGGGAGACTAAAAGCCAACGCTGAGATAAAATCAGTTCTTGCAAATTGAACAAGAATCGAGTGATGGAAATCCAGCCAGACAGGCAAAGCATTTTATCTGGAAAATGCAATGGTGAGCACTAAACAATAATGGGTCATGACAGGTGGATAGACAGGCAGGCCATCACGCTAGTGTCCAGGAATACCAGCAAGAGTGTGAGAGTTAGGTGTTAAGTAACTTAAAACTAAGTTAAGGCAGCTATGCACTCAAGCAAAGATTCTAGAGAGGATTATAGGGACACCAAAGAAATTGGAGAGAAGTAGCATAATTCCCACTGCAAGGCTAAAATTTTCATAACAAGATTAGAATACAGAATCTCCAAGAACAGAGGGGGACACAATCCTGGGTGAATAGGGGAAATCTACAGGAAATCGAAACCAAGACTCAGGCATGAGATCAAACAAGGGACAGAGACTCAGTTACTTGGTACAGAATATAGGATGGCTTCATCTCATAAACTAAACTTGGAAGGAGAAGTCACCACAAGAAAAGAGTGCAGTTATCAAAAAGTCATCTCAGTGTGGAAATGTAGATCTGTTGGCTTGGAACTTGTAAATTTCTCTGACTAAAGTCTTTCTTGATCCTGGGGTTGGATTGACTGTAGCTCAGAAAACAGTGTGAAATTAAGTGCTTTTCATTCTAGTTATAAGAGATGACTGTGAATGGGGGCAGAGAAATAGGTAGGGCCTTAAGTCTTTATCACAGAAATAGTATATTTCTATTTTTAAATGAGTGTTTATATATAGCAAATTAGAAATTTTGCAAAATTAGACAGAATATTTTTAAAAATTAACCTTTAAGAAATATATTGGATAATAGTTTTAGCAGAGTACAATGCTCTAATGGAGTAAAAGCCCTTTGGATCCCCTTGGTACCACCAACTTGGAAGATTTTAGTTGTAAACAATCAGATAAACGATACAGTCTCTTGATATAATTAAAATTGCATAAACTACAATAGGTGTGTTCCTCGAATAGTTTGCCAAAAGTTTTTCCAGGTCTACTATAGCTACTGCACAAAGGGATTAGAATGAATAGTTATGTCCTTTGTGCACATCACTGAGAGGTTGACATGTCTTCTCATTCACTGGTAACTTCTCAAATTCATCTAGAGTCTCAGCACATCCATTATCTTTCCAAATACTGTATATCTCATGTCCAAAAGTGAGTGTTTGCCATAGGTGAAGAACTAAAATCCATTGATATTTGGGTTGTTATTAGCCATAGATACAACACCTCTAAAATTGTGTTTAAGAAAGTTGATATATTCATCCTCAAATTTCTTGTACCAGTTACTATTACATCATCTTCTTGTACCTGTCAGATCTCCTGTTTCAAACATAAAACCCTTGGTATTTCTATGCAGTATGCAGTCATTGTAGTAATTACTGGTACTGAGAGCCAAAAAAACTCTCACAAGTTTTGGGTGTCCTCTCACAGAAGCCTTCTATTTTAATATCACTTACATCAGTATTCAGTGTCACTGACATTTTTTGTCTTGATGGTTTCAGGAAATACTGCTGTTAATTTCTCACAGTCTTATCAAGAGAAGTTAGCAAATGCATCTCACTTCGAGTAGCACAGCTGTTGTTAAAACAGAAAAGATGTAATCGCAGATGCCTGTGATTTGAAATTACTGTCTTCAGGCTACCCTGCATTTCTATTTTGAAGTCCACTAAAATTAGAATTCACCTATGTTTATTATTTTCCTATGTGGTCAGAGTTTTGAAATATAAAATAGCAGGAGATAATCAGGTAAAAGGAAAGAAACAGAAGGACTAAGAAGAAGCATGTTTGACTTTCATAAAGGTGAGTACTTGATTTCCAAACATTATAAGATAGCATTATACAAGAAAAATGCACTTCTTTAGGATGATGAGGTATAATGGAAATAAGAGGAAGATAAGGGCTCTGGTTTTGCACTGCAGTTCTTCCCCTATATCATTGCATAAACCTGTACAAGTCACTTCATTTCTCCCTGCCATAATTTTACCTGTTAAAGATTGATCTTTAAAGGAGAAGGTGTACGTTCCACGTATCTATTGCTGTGGAGCAAAGGACCACAAAACTTAGTAGTAGAACTCCTACAACCATTCTACTCTATCACACAAATTTTGTGGGTCAGAACTTCCAGTAGAGATCTGCTGCATAATCCTACTGTTTTATGTGGTGTAATAGAGGCCACTTGATGATAATCAAGTGCAAATTGCATACTCACACATATGGTGACGAGAAGGGTACATTTGAAAAGCTGAATTCAGCTGGAATTACCAGTGAAATGCCTAATATGGCCTCTTCAGTATGGCAGCTGTAGAGTAGTTCGATTTCTTAGATGGTAGGTCACTGTGTCAAGTGAAGAAGGTGAAAGGTTCATGATATGAGACAATCTAACACCACTTCTGCCATGCTGTACTGGTTAAAGCAATTTCAACCACGTCATATTCAAAGGGAGGGATCACTGACCACGTACCCATAAATGAACTTTCAAATAATTTGCTTCCATGCTAAACCATTGTAGTACAAGCCCTGCTTGCAACAGTATTGATCTTCCTGCATCATGCAATAACCACCAAAAGTTTCATTCTATTATGTCACATAGCTCAGGTTTAAGGTCCATAATCACAATTTAAATCATATCTAGCTCTAAAAATATCTCTGTTTTGGGTCCCCCTCCTTTGGATAAATTTACTCTTAGACTGTAAACCTGTGAAATGAAGAGATAAATCATCTGTTTTCTTGGGACAAATGAAAGTCCCAAGAGGAAATAGGCATAGGATGATCATAGTAAATATTCCTTTTCCAAAACGGAGAAAATGAGACACAGAGCAATCACTATACTATAGTAATTCTTAAATATAATCTGGCAGATATTTTCACTTACTGATTGAGGTTTAGTCTTAGTCTTTGGGTTATAATCTACATGGCTTTGGTCCTGCCCTCTGAAAACTTCCTTTTCCATAAAATCTGCTTTCCACAAAATTTAGTTTTCTTAGAATGCTTCTTGTGTATAGAATTTTGGTTATCTCTAGGCTTTTTTTTTTTTTTTTTTACTCTTTCTGTGCTGTTCAGTGCTAATATAATTCCTTTAAAATCTCATGAGCCTCTTATGTGTCAATTCTTAATCTGTTCCATTAGACAAAACCAAACTCATAAATCTTTTGGGGGTAAATCCTTCTCTATCTTGGTTTCCCTGTGAAGCTCTTGTTTGTGCACTAAGCACTATTGTCTCTCCTAGAGCACCTAATACGGCATGCCCTTTTCCTTTTTGTTACTGAGAGGGTACATTTGATACAGACTTAAATCCTTCTGAAGTCTTTTTTTTTTTTTTAATTTTTAAAAGATTTTATTTATTTATTTCTCAGAGAGAGAGAGAGAGAGAGAGAGAAGCAGGCTCCCCGCTAAGCAGGGAGCCCAATATGGGACTTTGATCCCAGGACCCTGGGATCATGACCTGAGCTGAAGGCAGACACTTAACCAACTGAGTCACCCAGGTGCCCATCCTTCTGAACTCTTAAACCACAGGGTTTGTTCTACTGACAGTGCACTAAATTTCATCTCTACCCTGAGACCATCTCTTACTTGGAGAACCACTCGCTTGTTGGAATGGTTGTCCTAAGCCCTTTACGTTCACTCCATATCCTATTAGCAGTTCATTATTTCATCTCCCATTTCTCTCATTTTTGAAGCAAGGTAGCACCTTAAACACTTCATCCAGAAAACATTTTAACTAGATTACCAAGTTTATTAAGTACATTATATATTTTCCAGGTTACCTGGGTAGAAGTAGTACCAAACTTTCTACCACCTCTTCGTAATTTTTTTTTCCAATCTTTTCAAGTCGTCTATAGTATTTATTTTAAGACTTGTCAGACTTTGGCTTGTTGCCCTATCCCCAGACCAGAGCCACACATTTTAGATTTTGTAATGTTAGCACCTCACTTTCATGGACCAAAGTCTGTTTATTTGTTGGTGCAGTAAAAATAAAAACAGGACAAAAACTACCCAAAAGTTAGTTGCTTAAAAAACAATCATTTTGTTATATCTCATAATTTCATGAATTAATAATGTACCAGCACTCAAGTGGATGGGTCTCCTCTTTCATGTAGTTTTGATGGAATACTCCAATTCAGGAGTATTCACTTGGCAGATGGGCTGGAATGGGAGGATCCCAAACAACTCCAGTCATGTGATGCTTCATTGGGAATGGCAGAAGGCTAAACTCAGCTCCAATCATCATTCCGATTGTGTACAGGTGGCCTCTCCAGCATGCAACCACCTCAGTGTGAAGCATCTCACAGGGAGTACCTCGGAGTTTCAATAGCAAGGGCTCTAGCTAACACCTCTTGATGGAGGAGTAAAAAGAATGTGTGATCTTGGTTTAAAAATGCCAAAATTGGGCTAGATGATCACTCATATCCTTTTTTGTTTCTAAAATATCTGTTTCAAAAGCAACAATAAGAGTTTAGAATAGATATGAAATAAAAGGGAAAACATTTTAACTTTTCACAAGTTATAAGCATCTAAACCCGCTGAGGCATTAAATAGTCTACAGCATTCATATCTCAAAAGATTTAATTCCAAAGATAACTGTAGGTGATAAAGACATTTATAGCTGAGATTGGATGGCAAATATCTAAAAATATATAACTTTATATCCATGTTTCTATAAAAAATGGCTGCATTGCTTATTACCTCCTGTCATGAAATGGTTTTCTCCACTAAAGCCTATAAACTAAACTGAAACACTTCATTCTTAAAGTTGTATTTTCAGTTATTTTGATAATATGTAAAAGATTATTGCCAGGGAAATTTTAAATGTAATTTGTTACTTAAGATAAAGTTATCCAAATCAATAAATGATATTCTCCACTTGATATGGTTCTACGTGGCACCTGAAATAATAAAGCCATAGAGATGGGAATAATCTTAGAGATCATCTTGACTAAATCCTTTCAGCCACAGATGAAAGAATCAAGCCCTGGAGGGACTATGAAGCTTGTCCAAGGTTTCTTAGCTGGTTAATGGGTAGAGTCAAGGGCTTTTCCTATGACCATGGTGCTAACAGTTACAACAGTGCCCTTGAGACAAATAAGCTTCTCAAGTGATACGACTATTCCCTTGCAGTTTATGCCTTCATTAATTTTCTTTAACACCTCTTTCTTCATTTATTGTACATAATGTTTAGATCTACCTTACTGAGTTGAAACAAATTCTAATCAGACTGAATTAGTAAAAATTTCCCATTTTGACATATTTTAGAAAGAAGAACAATAATAGATAATGTAAATGTAAACATATTTCTAAAAATAGTGAAGTGCTGGCAAGGAAAAAAAGTTGTTTATTCTTTTATTTCTTCCTATGTTTTTATTTCTCTCATCCACTATCTAAGGAATCATGGATTCTTTGTATAAGAAGCTGTCTTAGAGCCCATATGCCTTTTTGTCCCAATTTGTAAATATCTTCTAAAACATTCTGAAATGCAAGCATATCATGTGGGTTTGAATACTTCTAGTGATAGGTGCTCATTATTTCTAAGAATAAAAGAGAAAATTTTGGTATAATAATTGTAATTATTATTATATACTACATTTTAAAAGACTGAGATCTGTCTCTGACTTTAATATTGGTTTGGTCTATATGCCATCACTGAATATGTCATCATTTTCTTTTAAAACGAACTTCTTCAAATATTTGAGGAAAAGCATGAAGTTGTGACTAACTGTTTCATAATTTAAATTTACGCAATTCTCTCCATTGGCAAAGAATCTAGAATTGAATATATTCAAATGGATGGTAATAAACTATGCTGGGCATCAAGCTAAGAGGACAGCATTATGGATTACATGTACTTCACCTCTAATTTATATCTCTCTATTCCTCTAACGGGATGCTTTTATCACTTAAATTTTTTAATTTTACATACTTTTATATTTTGAATATAGGTATATAAAACTGATATATATATATATACATATATTTATATATATCATATATATGATATGTGAAAAATATTGCCTCTATAAGTATAGATATAGTTAGATCTATATATATATATCTAGAGAGAGAGAGAGAGAGAGAGATGGTTATATTTTCCCGAGATTGTACATTAAGGAGGCAATATTTTTCACAATAAGATTTGAAAAGTGAGGTCTTGTAGAATACCCATGAGTTAGAGATATGTGGCACAATGGGAGGTCAGAGATACTTAAAACCTGAGAGGAACCTAACCCACTGTTGATGGTTTTGAAGATGGAGTGAGGAGGCCACAAATCAAAGAGTGCAGGGACACAGGAGTTCCCATTCAAGATGGTTCCCATTTAAGGAGGCTCTTTAACTCAGCACCACCCATGGACACACTGAATCTACAGCTGTGTATGTAATTTCCTCTGAAAGAAATCCAGAAACTAGCTGAATAGCTCCTATATGTCAGGTGAATAAGAAAAAAATAACACACCAAAATGGGTCTTGACACACCCTTGAGTATTGGGAGCCACTAAAAACAAGGAAGGCTGCTTGCACAAATGCAAAGTTTTGAGAGTCAGTGAAGAGTTAGGGCCAGGCTGATTAATTTTAGGCAGTATTAAGTATGCCTGAGATACCATGTTCCCACAGATTATACAGTACTGACTGGATGAAATTATTACAAATAAACAGTTCCAAACAGGGGGCAAAAATTGCATTTGTAGGGCCATACTTCTAATCATCTTGATGATTTTATTTATTTTTTTTTTAAATATTTGATTTATTTACTTGACAGACAGACACAGCGAGAGAGGGAGCACAAGCAGTGGGAGTGGGAGAGGGAGAAGCAGGCTTCCAGCGGAGCAGGAGCAGGAGCAGATGTGGGGCTCAATCCCAGGACCCCGGGATCATGACCCGAGTGGAAGGTGACACTTAACGACTGAGCCACCCAGGCGCCCTGATGATTTTTTTTTTAAAGTGGGTTTTCATTTTGATGCTCACTGAAGTCAGTAGATGCTGATGGATGGGGGAGAAAAAAAATGTCGCCAGCTCTCTTCCTTATTCCTGGAGAGGGGAGTTCATGGCTGCTGTTCTCCAGGAAGCCCTCCCAGAAGACCAAACAATCTCGCCTGTGTGTCCCAAGCATCCCTCAGATCCCTACCTTCACCCTGTTTGTATCTGGGCCATCTGCCTGCCCAGAAGTGCAGTGTACCTTTGTTTTATCTCAGGCACACTGGCTGAGTTTCAAAACTCCAAACTTCAGGGACCTGGAGTGGCATGGACCTGTACTGGTCCTCTGGTGGAGGGTCTTACTGCACTGGGGCTGATGCTGGTTTTTCCCAGAAGGGCAGTTACACCAATGCATAGGAGCTAGAGGTTTAGGAGAAAGCACAGCAAAAACCCGGGTCCAGGTGAGCCACCCTCAGCCGATGTCTCTTGTCCTATGCTTAAGGGACAGGGGAGTGCAATGGCACCTGCTAGCTCTTTTGTCCCGAGTGGGAAAGCCACCTCTTCCAGATGCACTTCAAGAAGAGGGAAAGGTCTCTCCCCATGCATCTCAGGGAATTCTCAAATCGCATCATGTTCTCCTGGGCTTCTGCCCTCCTCCACAGAAGCACCACTATGGCAGGCTCCACACCAGATGACTGCATGGACTTCTAAAACTTCAGTCTTTGAGCTCTGCTGGTTGTAAATACTCATGATAATCACCCCTTCTCATTTTCCTAGTCAATGATTTTGGGGAACTGTTTTTCTTGTATGATCCCCTTGTTACTCTCTCTCTCTCTCCTCTGTCCATGATCCAGGCTCCCCCCCCTCTGCAACACTCATGATACTTTCCACCCCCAAATCATGTCTCTGCACCTCCTACCTTCCACTATTTGGCCTCTCCTCTCCCATTAGTTATGTAGTTTGTTCTTTCAGTCCTCAGATGGATCTCTTAGGCGTTCTGAATGATTTGATAGTTTCCTGACTGTGTTTGAGGAACAAAACAAGCGTACGGTCCTCCTATTACTCTGTCATCTTCTAATACACCTACCTTTTTGATATTTTTATTTCATATCACACTATTCACAGTTAACCACAATTCTCAGATTTTATTTCCATGAGATTTTTTTTCATGTCTTTTCATCATATGTTTCTCAATTTTCTGTAAATTATATTTAATACCACCCATTCATTCCTCTGTAAATGTATTCCTTGGTATTTAGAGTAATATAACTTTAATGTTTTATTTGCTTTTATTTTCCATCAAGTATTTCTAAGTTTTAAGTCTTCCATTTACCTTCCAAAAGTTGAAACCCAAACTTATTACCTGCAGACAACCATGTCCATTAGAGATGAGTATTCCCTTTCATTGGGCACATGTAAATTTCTTTTAGCATAGAGATGGACTTTTGTGATATTGCTTTGTAAAGTGCTATATACATCAGATATCCTAAAATAAATGTTTGATGTTAGAATATTGGATTTTTGGTAAATATCAGATCGGAATGGAAAATAATATAGTAATTTGTAACTGATTTAGGATATGGGTGGCAGGCATAATTTCTCATTTCTGTGCTTAGATACTTAAAGATAAGCTTTTCTGGTTATCTTTTAAATTTTCACACAAATCTTTTCATTGTAAATGCAGGTGAATATTTACTCTCCTGAAATAATGCACAGATGATGAATAGAAGAATTAGATGAATATACCATCTTCAAAGTCTCAGTTATAAGTAATTCTGATATTAAATTCAATGTATTAAGAAAAATGGGATCATACACCCAAGAGATCCAGCTGAATAGTACTTTTTTCTTTTCTTTTTCGGAGCTATGTATTTTTGGAAGTACCTTCTTCAATGATATTTGCTGATTAGATTCCCAAGTTGCCCTTACATTTCTGTTATTTTCCATTAGAGATCTATTTGCCCATTTTCCTGTACCCATTAACACTTACGATTCTACATGAATTTTCTTCTCTACCTCACTACAAAATAAATGCAAAATCATTTCACGGCTGTATCCCCACAATTATATAATAATGATAGAATTACTAAGATAGCTCCCTTTCTCATAACTATGAGTCACTCTCAAATATTCTTTTTTTAGCCAGTTACTACAAAATGATGGGAAAACAATTTACCACAAACGGGAATAAATAATTTTCAGGGAAACTAATTCTTAAAATGTGTAACTGTTACTTTTGTATGCATTTCTTTCTACCATTTTGATCATTTTCTTTGCTTGGATTTTATATATCTATATATTAAGAGCCTGAGAAGAGTATGCCTTTCTTTTCACTTATTTTTATAAGTTGGGAAGACACTGATTCTCTTTTAATGTCATTTCCTTTCTATATGAAGGAAATGCTAATTTAGATCCTTTAAAGGAATTAGCTACTGCTCAAAGTTAGTCAGAAATTTTAGGAGTGAAGTTGCATTTTTTTAAATTTTCATTTAAAATACATTGGATTCGACTGAAATAGTGAGGGGCAAGGCAGAAAGCTAGGATGTTTTCAGTACTATGATTGATTACACACACTAGTACCTCACTGAACAACTTATGTTCATTAAGTTTACTTTCACATTTCTGTTTTTGTACGTATACTTTTACTACCTGAAATGTACTAGTAAGCATCCCCATTGCTCATCTATAACTGCTACTCTGTGTAGTTTATCCCCGTGGTCCTTAAGACTCAACTCAGCCATCACTTTTCCCAAGAAACTCTATTATGACTTATGGGTTTCTATAGAGCCCCCATGTTTGTTGTTGCTGTTGTTTCTGTTGTCACATTGTCTCAATCTATTGTAGTAATTAATTTATTTATCTGTCCTTCCGCATCTCCCCATTAAACTATGAATGTGTTGAGAGCAGGATTATGACTTATTTCTAAAATCTTGTTTATCCCCCTCCATTTTACCCAAACTCATGTGACTAAAGATTCTGGGGGGAGGTGCATGTGTCCAATATGGTTTGTTCAAGTTTCCCATGCTTGATCTCAGCAGCATTTTCCCTCAAGTTTCGTTCTTCCTTTAGACTCTATGGCACTAAACTTTTCTGATGTTTCTTTACCATCTGTCTTCCTACTCATCTTCATTTTCTGGTTCTTCTGCTTCTAAGGGATTATAATTATTTCATCCATTGTTAAATATTTTATCAAATATTCTTTTAGATCCTAAGAATTTAGAGCACAAAATGATAACTAAAAGAAGAGTTCCTTAGGACTCTCTTCTAGTCCCTCTCTTTATCCTTATTTTATCCTCAGACACTCTAGTTTCTGTGGCTTCCAATGTCATGTACATGTTTATGATTTTGAGGATAGATCTCAATTCTGAAATTAAAGTGATCTGTTCAAATTCCCATTTAATATTTCTGCAAAGAATTCTAGTGAAGAAGATAACTAAGTTCATATTTCTTCCATTAAATATTCTACCTCTTACAGACAGAATGAAATCAAGGTAATTATTCATTAAAATAGTGGGCTTTAGGGGCGCCTGGGTGGCTCAGTGGGTTAAAGCCTCTGCTTTCGGCTCAGGTCATGATCCCAGGGTCCTGGGATCGAGCCCCACATAGGGCTCTCTGCTCTGCGGAGAGCCTGCTTCCTCCTCTCTCTACCTGCCTGCCTCTCTTGCCTACTTGTGATCTCGTCTGTCAAATAAATAAATAAAATCTTAAAAAAAATAGTGGGCTTTAACATGAATAAGTTGAATTATATGGAATTTGTTATTACTCTGTCATAATGAAAAGGACCTTGAACTTGGATTCTATACCTAACTTGGCAGGTTTTGTCAGTAACTAGCATGGTAACCCTGGGGACTTCTCATAATTTTATTTTATTTGTCTGTAAAATACTTCACATGTTATCTAAGATCTAAATTGTTGTTGTTGCTGTTACCATGATCTGAAGGACTATTGTACTAATACTGTAGTGACATTTGGGAAAAGAATAAACATTAAAGCACAGAATCTGTGAATTTCTAGATGAGTTTATCTAGGCCTGCCCATTGGATGGTCTTGCTTTTTCATTGTTTCTTCCTCTTTTCTGTGGTTTGATCTTTTAATATATGCCCCTTAATCTCATACATTTTCTCCATTCCAAACCCATAGAATAAAACAGGGAAATACGACTTGCTGCTAATTTCTGTATAGCTAAATATAATTTCCATTATTATTAGCAATCTAAGAAGACAGCCTCAACACTTATTTCCTCCTAGTGAAAAGTTAACTTGGCATTTAATAGAAACTATTTCCTTGAACTCTTTTCATGTGATTTCTGAGAATTGATCCCACATCTGAAAGAGATTTTGAAGATACTATGTCATTTTCCTTTGCCATAATTTGATGTTGAAACTTATTAACACATACACAACCATTTTTTTCAGTAGTCAAGATGTACCTGAATTTGAATTTTATGTATTTCCTCAAAAACAACTATGCTAGAAACATCCAGCTCAATGTTTGTTTAGGAGATGAGTTATTGTTGCAGAAAAAAAAAATATGTAGATCAACTGAGTATAAGCACTAACCCAGATACATGTTGTACACATGTAGAGTCCAGCAGTAGTATCTTCATTTATTAGTTTAAGGAAGAAAGGAAGTGAGATAAAGAAAGCAGCTATGCAAAAGGCAAGGAAAATTCAGCTGAAACAGAAAAGTGGGGAAGGGATGAGTGACTTAGAATCAAAAGAGCTGGTAATCTATGGAGGAAAGTTGGTCTGGATAGAATTGTGCATGTCTGCTTCTGGTCAGTGGACCCCTGTCATTCTGAGTGCTCTGGTAGGTGGTGAGGACATTATGTTACCTTTGAGAGCTTTGTAGTCCTCTTGAGGAAATGCAACATATTGCTTTTATTACTGCTTCTACTCTTATTCCTTCACTTCCTGATCTGAGGAATTAGTAAATACTTTTCAGATTTTTTAGAAAGAACAGTAAATGAAGTTTGGCAATGATGAACAATTCTATCACAAAACCTCTCACTGAAGGCCAAATTTCTGCACAGTGAAAAAGCTCATAGTTCTATGAAAGCTTGGTGAAACTTGTTTTTCTTTTCCCTTTGTCTTCTTAATCAACAATAAATTTAAGATTTTTGGTGTTGTTTATTATCTTTGTTTGGCTTGGTCATTATTATAAAATAGTACCTTGAGTACCTGGGTGGCTCTGTAGCTTAACTTAAGTCTCTGCCTTCAGCTGAGGTCTTAATTAAGTCCCACATTGGGTTCCTTGCTCAGCAGGAAGTCTGCTTCTCTCAGATAAAGAAATAAAATCTTTTAAAAAAATAGTACCTATACTTCTGGGAAGCCAACATATACACGTATATATGTATTAAGGATTGTTACATTATCAATTCTCATGGATCAAAGGGGGTTATAATAAAATGTTTTATGATCTTTACCATTCATATTCAGTCAAATATATTTATTGGATACTATAAAAAAGTAAATATTTTTAGTACTTAAGAGTACCTAATAAAGATTATAACTAATAATTTCCCTCATGTCAAATAAAATCAATCATTTAAAGAATTGGTCATGCAAAGATTGAACATCCATTTGAAATATTTAGGAGCTTTCCCAATAAAACTTATTTATAAATAAGCCAATACTTGAGTGGGTTTAGATTTTCATTTATAAAATGTATATGCCATGATGTTTTAAAAAATAAATAAATATTAAGAAAATTATTTATAAATTCAAATGAAAGGTATAAATGCCTTATGGAAGGGTGAAAGAATGTTGGATTTTGAATAAAGAAAAAATAACTTTTTCATTATGACTACCTAGCTAAAGGATTCTGAGAGTTATGACTTTTCAATTTCAAGTTTTCTTATCTACTAAATTCTGACAACAATAACAGTATCAGTCACACAGTATTTTACTTTGGGATACTAGTTATATTCATGTATTAGTTACCCAAGAATTGAGAAATCATTAAAGAGATTTGTCATAGTAAAATTTAACATGATGTTCTTCTAACTTCCTTAAAGGCCCCAATCGGTTTTTATTATTATTATTTTTTTTAATGTTCTTCTTCCATAGTGTTTTATAGCCTTTGTGGGTTGTTTTTTTTTGCATAAATTAACATAAATAAGAGTGAACATACCTTAGTGGCTTTGTGTAAGATAATAATGCTGGATTTTTCTATTTATTTGTCTGCTTGGAATATTTATTGAACAACTATGCTTGAGCTTTGTTTTTCTTTTACACAGAAATGAAAGAGCAAAAGTAATTTCTCACTATTTCTAAATTTCCTCTTAATCAGTTTCAATATGTTAAAATAAGATTTGTAAAATAACTTTTTCTGCTTTTAAAATAATGCATGCTTTTAAAGGAATACATGGAAACAATAATACTAGAAAATGCATACTGGGTCTTTCAAGTAGCAGATAATGAAGGTATTAACTAATATTAAAAAAAATAAGGTTGTGTTTCATTTTATTTCTGTATTTTAGGATTTACTATTCCAATTTTATATCCTAAAGGTCATATGATTTTTTATTATAGGAAAGAAACTCGTTAGTTTCTTAACTATAATACTTAACATATAATACATATAATACCTTAACTATAATACATGAATGTTTAGACAATGTGTACTTTTTAAAGATTCTTTAAAAAAAGAGAGATAAAAGTTATCTATATGTATAATGAAAACTATGCTTTCTCTCTATCATATAACCTAAAATTTCAAGGAACTGGAGCAAAGTAATAAGTGAGTTTATATAGATAAATCTTCTTCAATTTATGATGAGGCTACATCTGATTGTAAGTTGAAAATATCATAATTTAAAAATGCATACATCTAACCTACCAAGCATCACAGCTTAGCCTACTTTAAACATGCTCAGAATACTTACATTAGCCTAGACTTGGGCAAAATAGTAAAGTGTTGAATATCTCATGTAATTTATTGAATAATGTACTGAAAGTGAAGAACAGAACGGTTGTATGGGTAAAGAATGCTTGTAAGAGCATTGGTTTTTTTTTTGTTGTTTGTTTTTTTTTTTAATATTTTTTTTATTTCTTTTCAGCATAACAGAATTCATAGTTTTACACCACAACCAGTGCTCCATGCAATGCGTGCCCTCCATACTACCCACCACCAGGCTCTCCCAACCTCCCACCCTCGCCCCTTCAAAACCCTAGGTTATTTTTCAGAGTCCATAGTCTCTCATGTTTCATCTCCCCCCCAATTTCCCTCAACTCCCTTCTCCTCTCCATCTCCCCATGTCCTCTGTGTTATTTGTTATGCTCCGCAAATAAGTGAAACCATATGATAATTGACTCTCTCTGCTTGACTTATTTTACTCAGCATAATCTCTTCCAGTCCCGTCCATATTGCTACAAAAAAAAAAAAAAGTCAGGTATTCATCCTTTCTGATGGAGGCATAATACTCCATAGTGTATATGGACCACATCGTCTTTATCCATTCGTCTGTTGAAGGGCATCTTGGTTCTTTCCACAGTTTGGCGACCGTGGCCATTGCTGCTATAAACATTGGGGTACAGATGGCCCTTCTTTTCACCACATCTGTATCTTTGGGGTAAATACCCAGTAGCGCAATTGCAGGATCATAGGAAAGCTCTATTTTTAACTTCTTGAGGAACCTCCACACTGTTCTCCAGAGTGGCTGCACCAACTTGCATTCCCACCAACAGTGTAAGAGGGTTCCCCTTTCTCCACATCCTCTCCAACACACGTTGTTTCCTGTCTTGCTGATTTTGGCCATTCTAACTGCTGTGAGGTGGTATCTCAATGTGGTTTTAATTTGTATCTCC
>PISX010012120.1:0-61972 GCA_004024625.1 Mellivora capensis
AAGAATAAAGAATGTAATAACTATCTTAAAATGAAAAGCTCAAACTAAAACAGCATATCAAATTCATAAGAAGAGAGGGCGCTTGGGTGGCATAGTTGGTTAAGCATCTGTCTCTTGGTTTTGGCTCAGGTCATGATCTGAGGGTTGCAAGATTGAGCCCCAAGTCAGGCTCCACACTCACCGTGAGGTCTGCTTAAGACTCTTCCTCTGCCCTTCCCCCATACACACTCTCTTTCTCTTCTCTTTCTCAAATAAATTAATTAATTTAAAAATTTTTTGTGAGGGGTACAGGGGTGGCCCAGTCACTTGAGCATCTGCCTTTGGCTCAGATCATGATCCCTGTGTCCTGAGATCGAGCTGCATAGGGCTCCCTACTCAGCAAGGAGTCTGCTTCTCCCTCTCCCTCTGCCCTTCCCACCACATGTGCTCCCTTACTATCTTTCTCTCAAATAAATAAATAAAATCTTAAAAAAAAAAATTGTGAGGCATAAAGTAGTACTTAGAGAAAATATGTAACAATAAACATCTATCTTTATTCTTTTTAAAAGATTTTATTTATTTTTGACAGAGAGAGACACAAAGCGAAAGAGGGAACACAAGAAAGGGGAATGGGAGAGGGAGAAGCAGGCTTCCTGCCGAGCAGGGAGCTGGACACGGGTTTGATCCCAGGACCCTAGGATCATGACCTGAGCTGAAGACAGACGCTTAATGACTGAGCCACCCAGGCACCCCTGCTGAAAGAAATTAAAGAAGATCTAAACAAATGGAAAAACATTTCACATTCATGGATCAGAAGATTTAACATTATTAGGATGACAATACTTCCCAAACTGATCTACAGATCCAGGGCAATCCATTAAAATCCCACCTGATTTCTTTATAGTAATTAACAAGCTGATTCTAAAATTCATATGGAATTGCAAGGGAACCGGAAGAGTCAGAGCAATCCTGAAAAAGAAGAAAAAAGTTCAAGGACTCACACTTCCCGATTTCAAAACTTACTACAAAGCAACAGTAATCAAGACAGTATGGTATAGGCAAGGACAAATATATAGATCAGTGGAATAGAATTGAGAATCTAGAAAAAAAAAATCCATACATCTTTGGCTCAAATGATTTTCAACAAAGGTACCAAGATCATTCAGTAAGGAAAGAATAGTCTTTTCAACAACTGATGCTAGGACAATTGGACAGCCACAGGCAAATGAATGAAGTTGGATCCTTACCTCACACCATAAAAATTAAATGGATCAAAACCCTAAATAATAGTTGTTACCACATGACCCAGCAATTCCACTCTTAGGTATACAACCAAATGAAAAGAGACATATGTCCACACAAAAACTTGTACACAAATGTTTACAGCATAAATCATAACAGCCAAAAGGTAGAAACAATCCATATATTCATAATAAAAAAAAACCACACACACAAAAAAACAGGGGTGCCTGGGTGGCTCAGTGGGTTAAGTATCTGCCTTCGACTCAGGTCATGATCCCAGGGTCCTGGGATCAAGCCCTCCATTGGGCTCCCTGCTCAGCAGAGAACCTGCTTCTCCTCTACCTGCCGTTCCCCCTGCCTGTGCTTGCTCTGTCTCTCTCTCACTTGCTCGTTCTCTGTGTCAAATAAATAAAAGCTTTAAAAAAAACCCTAAATACTCACCAACAGACACATGGGTAAGCAAAATGTGATATACCCATATAATAGAATATTTGGCCATAAGAAGAAATGAAGTTCTAATACACACTACAACTTAGATGAACCTCAGAACATTAAGCTAAGTGAAAGAAGCAGTATGCAAATATAACACCTGTTGTATGACTCCACTGATATGAAATGTCCAGTAAAAGGAAAATCCATGGAGACAGAATAGATTAGTGGTTTCCAGGGGCTGTGGGAAAGGAGAATCAGAGAATGACTGCTAATGGGTATGGGGTTTCTCTTTGGGATGATGAAAATGTTCTGGAACTAGAGAGAGGTGATGGTAGCACAACTCTGTGAGTACATTAAAATCACTGAAATGCATACTTTAAAGGGGTAAATCTTATGGTCTGGTGAGCAGAGAGTTTGTTTAAGATTCTTCTCCCATTCCCTCACCTTCTGCCCTACCCCCTGCACTCTCTCTCTCTCAAATAAGTAAATCTTTAAAAAAAAAGTTTTATTTATTTAAGTAATCTCTACACCCCACATGAGGCTTGAACTCATGACCCCGAGATCAAGAGTCATGTGCTCAGGGTGCTTGGGTGGCTCAGTGAGCCTCTGCCCACTCTGCCTTTGGCTCAGGTCATGATCCCAGGGTCCTGGGGTCAAACCCCGCTTCAGGCTCTCTACTCAGTGGGGAGCCTGCTTCCTCCTCTCTCTCTCTCTCTCTCTCTCTCTCTGCCTGCCTCTCTGCCTACTTGTAATCTCTGTCTGTCAAATAAATAAATAAATTTTTTAAAGAGTCAAGTGCTCTACAAACTGAGCCAGCAAGGAGCCCCTTTTTTTTAGGTTTTGACAATATTAATCAGAGCCATTTTCCCATAAAGAGAATCAGATGGCCAAAGCAGAATATATGGAAAGTGATGCCACAAGAATGAACTTACTTGAACAAGCTAACAAGAAAGGAAGGGAAAGTCTTTAAAATGTCCTCCCCAAAAGACCAGCTGGCCCTGATAGATTCGCTAACAAGTTTTCCTAAGCTTACAAATCAAAAGTAATCTACATATACAGTCATGAAAATAAGGAACTCCTCCCAATGACCTAGTAGGATTCTTCTCAACTACACAAGATAATACTGAGTTATCTCAATATACACCCATAAGGCACTTATAAATATAACTGCCCACTTATGATGAAATGCTTCCAGTTAAGTATTTCAGAATAAGGAGAGGAGTCCTTTTTTTTTTTTTTTAAGATTTTATTTATTTATTTGTCAGAGAGAGAGAGAGAGCGAGCACAGGCAGACAGAGGCAGAGGGAAAAAGCAGGCCCCCTGCTGAGCAAGGAGCCCGATGTGGGACTCAATCCCAGGACGCTGGGATCGGGACCTGAGCCGAAGGCAGCCGCTTAACCAACTGAGCCACCCAGGCGTCCCAGGAGTCCTTTTTTTAACCAAAATCTACCACCTTCTGAAGTTCCATCACACGCCTAAGCTCTTATGATTCTGACTGCCCAGGCTGCCCAGCTTTAGCCTCCACCCCCTTTGGAAGGCCTCCTCTACAATAGTTCACTCTTGAACTAGTTACTTATTAGCAAATCTGATCACATTTTGCCTATGTTCAGAACACTCCTGCAATCCCCACTGCTTAAATAAAGAAGTCCATGCCTCTTGGAATGGAACATAAGACTCTTCCTTCAACTGGGTCATTCTGACTGTCCCCAAGAAGGCATCCCATCACACAAGATAACTTACAGATCTACTCACAGGCCTTACTGTACCGCCACGCAGACCCACCTGACAAACTCCTGTGTGTCTCTCAACACCAGGCCGAAACACCCCTGTAAACCCACAGTAACCACCACTCTCCATCAGACACAACAGTATCTATCAAGAAGATACATCAACACTCAAATATCTCACCTGAAGTTAACACCAAAGTCTCAAATTCTAGACCCAGCCTAGGCCACTATAGTCACTCACCTCCCACCAACCATATATCCAAACAGTCCCAATAGCCTTCATCACAACCAAGGGTCTCTTGGAAATCAGAAGCAACAGCCAGAAAGGCTTTAGCTGTTGTCATTCTCCATCTCATGTCCCCAGTGGAATACATGCTAGTAGCTTCAGGTCCAACTGTTATGAACGATGATACTTTCAGTTTTGGATAATGTATGCTCATTAACTACCTCCACCCCCTGCATATGTATGTACACATACCAAAAAAAGCAATCCCAGAAAATGAAAAGTGTCAAAGGGGATGCTGATCTTCCAAATCCAGCACTGGGATAAACAAGCCCACCATCATTCCTAAGAGGAACGTCTTCCCTCTACCCCTATATCTGTCTTGTGCTAGGTGTTTTCAGCCATTCAGCCAGTCCTGTCTCCTGGGAAAGCCAGAGGCATCCATCCTTCCTAGAGAGAATCCGTATCTAGCTGCAAACTGATTCCTACTTTTTTTTTTTTTTTAAGATTTTACTTATTTATTTGACAGAGAGACACAGTAAGAGAGGGAACACAAGTGGGGAGTGGGGGGCGGGGGGCAGAGGGAGAAGCAGGCTTCGCATCAAGCAGGGAGCCCGATGTGGGGCTCAATTCCAGGACCCCGGGACCATGACCCAAGCCGAAGGCAGATACTGAACAACTGAGCCACCTAGACACTCCTGATTCCTACTTTCTACCTTAAGGAATAATCAGGGAGATTATCAGAAATGACAGGAAGGGGGGGGCGCCTGGGTGGCTCAGTGGGTTAAAGCCTCTGCCTTCAGCTTAGGTCATAGTCTCAGGGTCCTGGGATCGAGCCCCACATTGGGCTCTCTGCTCAGTGGGGAGCCTGCTTCCCCCTCTCTCTCCCTGCCTGCCTCTCTGCCTACTTGTGATTTCTGTCTGTCAAATAAATAAATAAAATCTTTATTTAAAAAAAAAAAAAGAAAGAAAGAACAGGAAGAAAAGCCCTCAGAGCCGGCAGCCAGAGTGAAATGAAAATAGGTGTAATTCCCAAAGGGGCCCCTTTCTCCTGCCAAACAAGAGACGCACCACTCAGGATGTAAAAAAAGGTGCCAACTCTCCGGATACATTAGAGTGGGGACCAACACCTTATCTACTGTCTCCAAGCCCCTTTTCATATAGGCCCACATCCTGGGCCTAGACAGGGTCTGACTGCATAAGGGCCCAAAATGTACTTCCACACAATATTACATTCTCAACATCAAGGCACATGACCAGCAGCTGGCCTCCAACTGGTGCAGTGGGGGTCAAAAACTCCATCTTATGAGTGAGGCAAACAGATGTGGCCAGCTCCACATGGCTCCATCTCAAAGAGATTCAGGTCAGCCCAGGTAGACCTTGAACCTCCCCCTCCCACCTCATCTGCTCCACTCCATGGATCTCAAACCAAATGAGCAATGCAAAAAATGGTTCTTACTAAAGAAGGATGAGCATGTGAAACTTAGAATACCAAGCCTAGCGCATAGTAAAAGGCTGTATTCCAAATCCACCTGATAGATGTGAGGACTCCTCGATACAAGGGCATCTGCTTTTGGTTATTTTAATTCTATTTACACTTTTTAAACAAATAATACATTCACAAGAAAGAAAATGTGAAGATTTTGAAAGCAAAAAATTTCTTTCCCAGTCCTATCCCTAGTCACCCTGTCACTTCCCAAGGGATAGCTGATATTACAAGTTTTTCTATAGATTTCCAAAGATATTCAGTGCATGTATAAGCAGGTACAGATATGCTCAATTTGCCTTTTTAATTTTTTACACACTTTATAGCATATTATACACTGTTCTATGCCTTGTATTTTCCACTTAACAATACACTCTAGAGATTACTCTAAATCAGTACCTAAAAGAACCTCCTCGATCTTTTCATGGCTGCATAGTATTCTTTTTTTTTTTAAAGCTATTCTTTTTTTTTTTTTTTAAGATTTTATTTATGCATTTGTCAGAGAGAGAGAGCGCAAGAGAGCACAGGCAGACAGAGTGGCAGGCAGAGGCAGAGGGAGAAGCAGGCTCCCCGCTGAGTAAGGAGCCCGATGTGGGACTCGATCCCAGGACGCTGGGATCATGACCTGAGCCGAAGGCAGCCGCCCAACCAACTGAGCCACCCAGGCGTCCCGCTGCATAGTATTCTTTTCTGTGGATTAACAAAAATTCATTTAACCAATGTTCAAGGTTGCTTAAAGTGACAGTTAATAACAGATTATAAGTTACTTCTACATAATAAGCCTCTTTTTCCCTGCCACCAAAGCAGTGCAAAAGTTCAAAGAGCACACTTGGCATAAGAAAAAGATTAAGCGGCATCCGGGTGGCTCAGTTGGGTAAGCCACTGACTCTTGAGTTTGGCTCCATGATCTCAGGGTTTTGAGATCAAGCCCCTGTCCCTCTTCTTCCCCCTCTGTCCCTTCTCCCTGCTTGCAGGCATTCTCTCTCTCTCTCTCTCTCTCTCAAATAAATAAAATCTTGGGGGTGGGGGAGATTACAGCCACATGCTACACAAAGAAGTCAAATATGCCACCACATCCTGATTATTAACTAAAGGCCAGTTTTCCCTGAGATCAAAGCCAAAACATTTCAGACTCCTGACAAGTAGTTGAATCCTGAGCAAGTCTAGATTTCAAGTTCTTGAAATTGGTCAATTAGAAAAAGATATCTGTGTCTTATATTAAGCATAGATGAGAAAAGATGTAACATTTAAGTGCTGCTCTCTCTTTGGAAAAAGCCAGCTGCCTTCTCTCGGTGTCTAGGGCACAAAAAGTAGACAGAGCCAGGGTAGAGACACAGAGACTTTGCCTGCCTTCATGATGATGCCAGGGTAGCTTGCACCATGTCACTTAGGCCACTGAAGGAACAAATGGACTTCGGACCATCTTCTGGTGGAGGTTTCTATACCTTCAACTGTCATAGCCCAAGTGGTTGAAAGGGTGCCTGGGTAGTATTGGAGGACCATCTGCAGGGCCCAGCACATTCCACAAATCTGAGGTTACTGACTGCAAACCCAAGTCTCGCACACTTCATATTTATTAAAAAATTGCCTCAACCACGTTCCAAATGGGAGGCCACTTAAAGACCGATTCTTAATAATGGTGAAGTAACAAAGAAGCCAGAGTTGGCAGCAGCCTTCTTCTCCATATATGCCAGAGTCCCAGGCTGGTCAAATGCCAATGGGAGTGAGGGCTACTAAGGCGTATCTCCACTAGGAGCAAGCTCAGGTTGGTTTTGACTGCAAACAGTTCGAATTCCAATTAATTTTTGGAATGGAAGCCCATACCATCCCAGCCATGGCCATGTTTTAGGATCTTCCACTCAATGACCTGGCTTTAGGTAAGATAGTCTCCAACCTCTTGGCTGCCACCATGATTCTCATCACAGAATGGATCAGAAGAGCAGAACAAATATTCTCTTAACCAATGACTCACCAGGAAGTCTGTTCATGTTGACACCTTGAGCTGAGAGTCCTATTCCCATGTACCTTCAAAAAATCACACACACAAAAATTTTGTTAGCAAATGATTACACATCTCCCTTCTAAAAACATTTCTTGGTAAAAGAAAAACAAGAAAAGCAATGAATATAAGACTCAACACAGCTCCTAGAGAGCCTTCACATTTCGATTTTCTAATGAAAATCTAAAAAATCATCTAAATGCCTTAAGTAGCTGGAGAAACAAGAGGTAGTGTCTGTAACCAGGAACTTCAGTTTCAGATGAAAGTTTCCTGAAATCACTGTTTCCAGTCCCTTGGTGTCTGGCTCCAGCTAACACAGCAGAATCTATCCTCAAGAAGTACCTAAAGTAAGTATTTGAATCCTAGGTAGTGCTTGGCAGAACGATGCAAGATCAAGCCCACGGGGATAAGCCACTATTCAGCAAGGACCAAGACATGGAAAAAGTACAGCCAGGCTGGGTCTGTATAGAATTATCAAGACCCCAGGGCTCTTCTCTGGGTATTTTCAAACTCACTAATGTAGCCTAATACATGCACTCACCACTGGCCTCCCTGATCATCCAATGTTGAGGCAGGGTGTCCTTAAGCCCTGAGGATCCCCCTACCCCCACTCCTCCCACCCAGGTACCTAAACACCTAAGTTATCCACAGCAAAGCAGGGTCCATGCTGCACACCTGGGTCAAAGATGTCTCAGAGGCATTCATGAGCAGGCAGGCCAGAAAAGGAAATGAACAGAGATTTTTAGCTTGTTTGTATTGTGCAAGGAAATAGTGAGGTATTTCTCCAAGAACTAAGAGAAATGGGTCATATCCTTCTAACAGTACAACAGGAGAAACCCACACATGATGCCTGATATTAACCATCTGTGAGTGCCAACAGGTAGTTGAGAAGCTCAGAATACTAAAAACACCAACCAAGAGGGCTGAGGTATAACTTTATGGTTGCATAAAAACTGAATGTACTTAAGGCCACTGAACTTATACTTTAAGATGGTGAAAATGGTCAACTTTATGTGATATATATTTTACCATACACACACAAAAAAAGTTTTTAAGATTTTATTTATTTATTTGACAGAGAAAGAGAGAGCATGAGAGAGAGCACAACCGGGGGGAGAGGTAGAGGGAGAGAGAGAAGCCAACCCCCTCACACAGGACTTGACTCCAGGACCCTGGGATCATGACCCAAGCCAAAGGCAGATATTTAATTGACTGAGCCACTCAGGTGCCCCCACACAAAAATGTTTTTTAACACAGAGTTGCCTTCTTTCGACCATTTCCAAGTGGCTGCACATTTACATTCCAATTGTTCCCTGTTGTAAATGATTCTGCAAGGAACACTTCCACATATATGTCCCCATCTTGGATTATTACTCTTTCCCCGACATGCTCCATGCACCTATGTACCTGTTTCCTAACACTACCTGAGTTCCCACAACATGGCGCTCCTGTCTCTGCAAGTCCTTCATCTACAGGAAACACCCCTTTCCCTTCTCTGGCTGGCTGTGCCACTGCATTTTGGGGGAGCAGCCTCTACCACCCAAATAAAGGATCAAGCAGGGAAGGAAGGCTCTGACACACACATCTTCCTCTGAAACCAGCTACCCCATCATCCTGGCAGGAACCAGGAAGACACCGACCAACACATGACCCTGGTAACTTGGCCTGCAGAAGTTAGGGGAAAGAGGAGGGAAGGGAAAGGAACAGCACTTCAAAGAGGGACTTGCAAGGTTCAAAGGACTGAGACTATCAAACTGCCTGACCTCCTGCTAAAAATGGAACTTGAAGAAGCATCAGGGGCAGAATCAGTGTAAGCCTGCTGGCAGGATTCCTATTAGATTAAAACCTGTACTTTTTCCCAGAAAAACAGCAGCCCAAATAATCAGCTTCCTTACTTCACGTGGTGGAGGCTGCAACAATCTGGTCTTCATTCTCTCTCTCTTTTTTTTTTTTTAAGATTTTATTTATTTATTTGACAGAGATCACAAGTAGGCAGAGAGGCAGGCAGAGAGAGAGGAAGGGAAGCAGGCTCCCTGCTGAGCAGAGAGCCTGATGCGGGGCTTGATCCCAGAACCCTGGGATCATGACCTAAGCCGAAGGCAGAGGCTTTAACCCACTGAGCCACCCAGGCACCCCGGTCTTCATTCTCTTAATGCCTTGACTGACCAAGCAGCAAACAACCTTAACTGCTCTGTAGTCATAAGTCTAAATAATTATGTACAACATAGCCAGGGGTTTCCCTGACTTAGATGTCAACCCACTCATCCTGCCCTGTTTGGAAGGGCCTGAGTCCCTGCCCAATATCACATGTGATCCCATTCCTGCCATACAGGTTTCCTGACACTAAAATGAGGGTTTGTGTCTAGAGCGCATTTTTCGTGGATGACCCTTAGCCACTTAAGGTTAATGCAAATAGGGAAGGTCAACCAGCTTGGCCACCAGCAACAAGGGTCTAATTCCACAAATTTCCATGGGAATAAGGAACTACTAAGGCACATGTACTTAAACACAAGTTGCTTAGGCTTCTGCACTGGGGAAGCCTTTTCCACATCCAGCAGCTAGCCCTCAACACCTGCCTATAAACTCTCTGGCCCATAGGTGGCATAGTGTTTACCAGGCCTGCGAGCCTTTACATAAACCCTAGGGTCAACTTGTGAATCCTCTCCCAGAGGAGATCCTATACCCACAGTTGAGTGCCATGTCACCTGCAGGTGTCAATGACACAGGAAGCAACTCCACAGGAACCTAAGTTGCATATTCATATGATGCTGGAGTTGAGTCACTGTTCAAAAGAAATGAGTCCCAACTCTTCAAACAATGGGTGACATTAAGTCTTTTCTAAAAGTCTGATGTCTAAAATAATAAAAACACACAGCCTTATACCTTCCAGCAAGTCTTGAAAATTCTCCAACCAGTCTGAGATAAGTAGGGGTAAAAAAGCTGTAAGGACGCCATGAATATACTGAAAAACACTGAACTGAACACTTTAAGTGGGGAATTGTATGGTATGTTAAGTAACATCTCAGTCATACTCAACAAAGTAGGAATAAACCAACAACTATCTCAACATAATAAAAGCCATATATGATAAGCCCACAACTAACATCATACCCAATGGTGAAAGACTGTAAAACTTTTCCTAAGATCAGGAACAAGGCAAAGATGCCCGTGTTTGCCACCCTATTCGACAGAGTGTTAAAAGTTCTAGCCAAAGCAATTAGACAAGAAAAATAAAAGGCACCCAAATTGGAAAAGAATAGGTAAATCTCTGTCCACAGATGACATGATCCTATACGTAGCAAACCCTAAAGATTCCACAAAAATGCTATTAGAGGGGTGCCTGGGTGGCTCAGTGGGTTGGAGCCTCTGCCTTTGGCTCAGGTCGTGATCCCAGTGTCCTGGGATCGAGCCCCGCATTGAGCTCTCTGCTCACCAGGGAGCCTGCTTCCTCCTCTCTCTCTGCCTGCCTCTCTGCCTACTTGTGATCTCTGTCTGCCGAATAAATAAATAAATTATTTTAAAAATGCTATTAGAATAATCAAATTCAGCAAAGATGAAGGATACAAAATCAACACATGAAAAGTAATTGTTTTTCTATACACTAACAGTGAATGACAAAAAAAGGAAATTAAAACAATTCCATTTATAATAGCATTATAAAGAATAAAGTGCTGGGGGGCACACCTGGGTGATTCAGTCAATTAAGCGCCGACCTTTGACTAAGGTCCTGATCCTGAGGTCCTGGGATCAAGCCCTGTGTTGGACTCCCTACTTGGTGGGGAGAATGCTCTCTCTCTCCCTCGACCCTACCCCTTGCTGGCACACTCACACACTTACTCTTTCTCTCAAATAAATAAATAATATCTTAAAGATGAAATGAAAAGAAGTAAAATTTAAAATAAAATAAAATACCAGGATGCCTGGGTGGCACCCTGTGAGTGAGATATCCAACTCTTGGTTTTAGCTCAGGTTGTGATCTCAGGATTATAAGATCTAGTCCTACATTGGGTTCCGTGATCAGTCTGCTTGAGATTTTCTCTCCTTCTGTCCCTACTCCCCTCTCTAAAATAAATAAATAAATCTTAAAAAAAAAAAAAAAAAAAAAAGAATAAAATACTTGGAAATAAACTTGACCAAGGAAACAAAAGACTTGTACACTAAAAACTATAAGATGTTGCTGAAAGAAATTAAAGAAGACACAAGTAAATGGAAAGAAATCTGTGTTCACAATTGGAAAACTTAATATTGTTATGATGCCAATACTACCCAGTGCAATACACAGACTTAATGCTATCCATCTGGAATCTCAAGGGACAATGAACAGCCAAACCAATCTTGAAAAAGATGAAAAAAAAGTTGGAGGACTCACACTTCCTGATTTCAGAGCTTACCACAAAGCTGTGATAATCAAAACAGTATTGGCACTGGCATAGAGACAGACATATAGACCATAGTAACACAAAAGAGAACACAGAAATATACCTTCCCATATGTGGTCAACTGATTTTGACAAAGATGTTAAGACCATTCAAGTAGAAAATAATAACACTTGGTGCTGGGACAACTGGATATCCACATGAAGAAGAATGAAGTTGGGCCCTTACCATACACCATATGCAAAATTAACTTAAGACAGATCAAATAAACAAGATCTAAAACTGTAAAGCTCTTAGAAGAAACACAGGAGAAAAGGTTTACATTGAAATTGGCAATGATTTCTTGGATATTAAACCCAAAGCACAGGCAACAAAAGAAAAAGGTAGGGACGCCTGGGTGGCTCGGTTGGTTAGGCCGCTGCCTAAGGGTCCCGGGACTGAGTCCCGCATTGGGCTCCTTGCTCTGAGGGGAGCCTGCTTCTCTCTCCGCCTCTGCCTGCCACTCTGCCCACTTGTGCATGCTCTCTCTCTCTGACAAATAAATAAATAAGTAAAATCTTACAAAAAAAGAAAAAAGAAAGAAAGTAAACTACATCAAAATCTTAAACTTTTGTATCTCAAAGGAAACCATCAGAGGCACCTGGGCAGCCTAGATGGTTAAGCGTCTGCCTTCAGGTCAGGTCATGATCCCACGATCCTGGGATTGAGCCGCACTTCCGGCTCCCTGCTCGGTGGGTAGCCTGCTTCTCCCTCTCCTGCTGCTGCTCCCCCTGCTTGTGCTTTCTCTCGTTCTCTGTCAAATAACAAATAAAATCTTAAAACAAACAAACACCATCAACACAGTGAAAAGCAACCCACGGTATAGGAGAAAAACAAAACCAAAGAGAAAATCTATTAAAATGGGCAAGGACTTGAATCATTACTTCTCCAAAGAAGAGACAAATCACTAATAAGCACATGAAAAGATGTTCAGCATCACGAATCACTGAGGAAATGTAGATCAAAAACACAATGACATACAACTTCCTAGGCTTAAGGACAAACAACAGAAAATAGAAAATAACAAGTGTTAGTGAGGATATGAAGATTAGAACCCTTGTGCATTGATGGTACAACAGCTGTGGAAATCAGTATGGCAGTTAATCATATGGTAATTCTAAGTTTAAAAAATTAGGGGTGCCTGGAGGGCTCAGTCGTTAAGAGTCTGCCTTCAGCTCAGGTCATGATCCCAGGGTCGTGGGATGGCATCCCACATCAGGTTCCCTGCTCAGCAGGGAGCCTGCTTCTCCCTCTCCCACTTCCCCAGTTTCTGTTCCCTCTCTCATTGTGTCACTCTCTGTCAAATAAATAAATAAAATCTTAAAAAAAAACAAAACAAAACCATGTTGGGGCACCTGGGTGGCTCAGTTGGTTAAGCATCCAACTCTTGATTTCAGCTCAGGTCATGTTCTTGGGGTCATGAATCAAGCCCTGCAATGGCCTCCATGCTCAGTGAGGAGTCTGTCCGAGATTCTTTGTCCCTATCCCTCTGCCCCTTCCCCTGTTCACGTTCTCTCTCTCTCTCAAATAAACAAATAAAATCTTTTAAAAATTACACTTTTTAAAAAAAGATTATTTCTTTTTTTGAGAGGGAGAGAATAAGAGAGAGAGAGTACGAAACGATGAAGGTCGGAGGGAGAAGCAGACTCCCTGCTGAGCAGGGAGCCGGATGTGGAACTCAATCCCAGGATCATGATCTGAGCCAAAGGCAGTTGCTTAACCAACTGAGCCACCCAGGCGACCTACACTGTTTTTAAAGTGCTTAATTTTTAAACAAAAATTACCATTTAATCCAGCAATTCCACTTCCGGGTATATATCCAAAAGAACTGAAAAGAGGCACTTGAACAGATATTTGTACACTCATATTCATAGCAGCATTATTTACAACAGCCAAATGGTGAAAGCAAACCAATCCAAGTGTCTATTGCTGAATGGATGAATAGATAAACAGAATGTGACACATATACACAATGGAGTATTACTGAGCCTTAAAAAGGAATAAATTATGGGACACCTGACTGGCTCAGTTGGCATGCAACTTGGGGTTGTAAGTTCAAGCCCTATATTGGGTGTAAAGATTACTTAAATAAATATAACTTAAAAAAAAAAAAAAAGGAAGGAAATTCTGACATATAATACAACACGGAAGACAAATTCTGGGGGCACCTGAGTGGCTCAACTGGTTAAGTGTCTGACTTCAGCCAGGTCATGATCTCAGTGTCCTGGGATGGAGCCCAACATGGGGCTCCCTGCTCAGGGGAGTCTGCTTGCCCCTTCCCCTGCTAGTGCTTACACACTCTCTTTCTCTCAAATTAAAAACAAAACAAAACAAATAAAAAATGTTAAAAAAAAAAAAAAAGAAAAAAAAGACAAGGGTGCCTGGGTGGCTCTGTTGGTTAAGCATCTGCCTTCAGCTCAGGTCATGATTCCAGAGTCCTGGGATTGAGCCCCATGTCTGGGCTCCCTGCTTAGCGGGGTGTCTGCTTCTCCCTCTCCCTCTGCCTGCTGCTCTCCCTGCTTATGCGCTCTCTCTCTCTGCCAAACAAACAAATCTTTTTTTAAAAGACAAATTCGGTTGATTCCACTTATACAAAGTATCTAGAATAGTCAAATTCATAAAAACAGAAAGTAAAATGGTATTTGCCAGTGCCTAGGGGGAGAATCAGGAGTTACTGTTTAATGGGGACAGGTTCAGTTTGGGAAGATGAGAAAAGTTCTGGAGATAGATGGTGGCGGTTGCACAACAATGTGAATGTACTTAATGCCACTGAACTGTGTACTTCATGATTCAAATGATAAATTTTTATGTTACGTATGTTTTACTACAATAAATAAATGAATATATGTATCAATGCAACTGCCCCTCCTCCCCAAAAAAGGTTCAAGTTCACTATCATCAGCTATAATATTTGTTATTACATAAAATCTTTTCCTCTCTTCAGGTTGGGGGATTTAGGATCCAGGAAGACAAGGTCACCTGTTCATTCTTTCAGAGGTGTCACCTCTGGCCAAAAACCCAGCATGTGGGTATATGTTTATTCAGTTCTGATATCCCCCAAGCCCCCAAATCATCCAAACACAGAACATGAAGCTTAAGTTTACAGGTTCAAGCCCTATGTCTTATGCCACAATGAAAAGAACTGATGCAAGGCCTGTTGCCTACCTCAGGATACAGGAGCTATAGGAAGGGGCCCTCAGCCCTCAGAGGAAAAGCACAGAGCCACAGCAGTACTGGGCACATAATGAACATTCAACAAACCCCTAGTGTTCATCCACACGGGGTCTGGTGAACCTTATCACCAAAGTCACAGGGTCCTTCCCAGACACACTGCAAGGGAACCTAAGCTTCTAGCTGGTATGAAAACATAACAGAGCTACATAATAGGTTAAGTGAGCTCTGAAAGCAGCCACAACACCCCCAGTACTATTCTCCCCTCTTGCAGACACTAGACTTCAGCAGTGAGATTAAATGACCTATACTCACGAAGTTAGTGACATTACAGGCATAGGGGAAGTCTATTTCTCCATCCACTCATGAAAAATCTAAGGAGGCCTGAGGTTCCTTCCTTGTCAATCACCAACAAAGGACACCTGTAGTGCTTTGCCAGGTCGTGGACTCATGTGGTCGTGGCTCTCTGATAGGCCGACAAGAATGTGGTAAAACAATAAGGAAAGAGCATAATGAAAATCCAAAACCCACATATGTTCTCCTGGGCACACACAGAAGTATCTTCGCATCTAAGCAGCAATAACACTACTTCTCCTCTGCAGATCCCTGGTGGCATTTGAAAATGAATGGGTTGTTAGGAGCTGTTGAGTCCTGGCTAAAGTTGAATAATTCAGTAAAAACAGGTGAGATAAGTTTCTTTATTTTATAGAAGACCTTGAGATCTTCTGTGCCCAATATGGTGCTGGGGACACAAGGGTAGGAACCTGAATTCAGTCTCTGCACTCTGACAGTTTCCAGTGGCAAGTCAGGGGCAAGCCAAAGACTCAGGGTGCACTGACTCAGGGATTTCCAGAGAAGTAAAGGCTGAGCCAAGACCTGGTAAGCAGTGAGGGGAAAAAAAGGAGCATGTTCCATGCAGAAGCAGCAGAATGTGCTGAGGTGCAGTAGCAAGAACGCAGCCCCAAAGTCAAGGAACGGAGAGCAATTAGTGTGGCTGGGTCACAGCTTGGGCAGACCTAAAAAGAGTCAAAGCTGGCACAGGAAACTGGCTATCCATGCATATGCTAGCTAAAGGAGTCTGAACTTTATGGAAGGTCAATAGGAAGCTGCAGAAAGGATTTAGAAAAGGGCGGAGCTGATCAAACCCACTAATATTTGTAAAATGGATTGAAGTGGCAAAACTAGAGGCCACCCAAATCATCCCAGCCAGAGATGACAGGGTTGTACAAGGACAGAAGCAATGGGGATGGCAAGGCACAGAGAGAGCCAAGTGCTCTTTAAAATATACATATAGGGGCGCCTGGGTGGCTCAGTGGGTTAAAGCCTCTGCCTTCGGCTCAGGTCATGATCCCAAGGTCCTGGGATCAAGCCCCGCATCAGGCTCTCTGCTCAGCAGGGAGCCTGCTTCCCCCCCTCTCTCTGCCTGCCTCTCTGCCTACTTGTTGATCTCTCTGTCAAATAAATAAATAAAATCTTAAAAAAATAAAATAAAATAAAATATACATATATAGGGGCGTCTGGGTGGCTCAGTGGGTTAAAGCCTCTGCCTTCGGCTCAGGTCATGATCCCAGGGTCCTGGGATCGAGCCCCCATCGGGCTCTCTGCTCCGCAGGGAGCCTGCTTCCTCCTCTCTCTCTGTCTGCCTCTCTGCCTACTTGTGATTTCTGTCTGTCAAATAAATAAATAAAATCTTAAAAAAAATAAAAATAAAATAAAATATACATATATATACATTTATCTTTAATTAATCTCTACTCCCAATGTGGGGCTCGAACTTACAACCCCGAGGTCGAGAGTTACATGCTCTACTAAGTCAGCCAGGCACCCCCAAGCCAAGTGCTCTTTAGAACACAGTGAACTTATGCAAGGGGGAGGAGCTGCCCCGGACACAGCCCAGCACAACCAGTCACCATAGAAAGGGCAATTCTCTGAGACCCACTTGCAAACTCTGGAGCCCAAATGCTTGGGCTGTCAGCAGTAGCCTTTCTCTAGTTCTCCTCCAACCCTAACATTTATACTGTGTGCAAACAGCCAAACAAAAAACAAAAAACATGCATCAGACCAAAGTATGAGACAAGCCCAGATTCAAATCTCACCTCTGCCACTGAGTTCACCCTATGCCCAAATCAGCTTGTCAGACTGTTCCTCAGCTATCACCATCAGTCCAGAGAGGCCTCAGGGTAGCCACGGAACAGGATCCTGGGCATGGTGCCGGGAGGGCTGCTGGGGGCTACTGGACGACTCCACTGTACTTCAGTTCATGCACTAGAGGCTTTTCTACCATTGGAATTGGGTAAAATAGGACATTTCTGAGGGCCTGAATCTTTGGACTTCTAAAAACAAGCACCTGTTTACTGGGGATCGCTGAGGAAAAAGGAAGTGAGCATCTGCTTCCTTCTGGGTAATGTGTCAGATAATGCTAGAAAACTAACAGATACAAGCTGCCTTGGTCACCTGGGAGGGAAACAACAGGGGTTCTCACTCCCTAAGCAGGTAACTGGAATAGACAGAGTTTAGCTCCCCTATATTTAACATCTCCACTAGGGCTTTCTTTTCAAGGAGGAGGATATATCTGAGGAGCTTGGGGGCAAAGTTATTAGCCCACATCATGACTTAAAGTAGGGCAAACCCATCTGCTTTACTCCTTTCTTCCATATGGCAGCAAAATGGAGAATACCATTTTTCATAGTGGTGAGACAACCAGTTAGGTATAGAGGGACAACAGATGGTAAGTTCTTCATGGCAGTGAGACCACGAGCTGGCCTCTAACTTCTCAGTTTCTACTTCACTGCCAAAACCATAACACAAGCTAGAGCTAGAAGAGCAACTCCGTCTCTCTATGGGGCTCCAGGGAGAAGAGGGCAGCAAGTGAGCAGAGCTCCGGCCAAGCTGGAGTGCAGGACAGAGGATGAGCAGCAGCTACGGCAAGACCCTCAGTTGACTACACAGCCAGGTCCACCCTGAAGCTGTCACCATACACCACAGGCAGCGGGGGCAAACTGGGGCTCTGGAAAATGACCCACAGTGAAAATGGACTGGTGGTTTCTGGGGCCCATGCTACCCTCCACCCACCTCTGCTGACTCTCCCACAAAAGCAACAGTCTGCTGAAACTCTGCAGTCACGCGGAGAGCTGAGCACAGTCAGCTTGGATTCTTCTTTTTTCTCTTTGGCTTTCCAGATGTTCTACAATTACTTTGATAGTCATAGAAAAATCATTTTCCATAGCCAGCTGATGGCCACATACTTAGGAGGCTGTTGGCTCTCACCCATCAGACTCTCCCTGGATTATCCCAGGGCACATTTCAGTGCCAGAGGGGCACAGTGGGGGACCTAGTTTTCACCGTCAGCTCCACAGTACCCCCACTTCTCTTTGACAGGAGTGCAGAGGCTGCATGGGAAGAGCACACCTTCAGAAACAGGAGGAAATTGTCAAAATCCCTGCTTCGGGATGGGGTGAGATGGGGTCTGGCTCACACAGTAGCAGGTGAATCCCAAGCGCAACCCAGAGCACACACCCAGGAAACCCTCCTGCTCAGCACAGTGACACTGGTTCAGCACAACTCCAGCTGACTAGAGATTCTTCTATGGCCTAGACAGGTCTGGTGGTGAACAGAGGACAGGACCTTAGAAACCAGGCCTCTGGAGTCTCACACCCTCCAGGGACATACAACAAGGCCTGGGGCAAGGAGACCACACTTTGCTCTATCACCCATCCAGTCCTGAGAGATTGCCTGGAGCACTCTCCACTCTACACAGGGAACCTCTCTGGCAGCAGAGGTCCAGAGACAACATCCCAGACTCTTGAAGCCTGGTATCAGACACTCCAGCCTAATTCAGGACTGTGTGTCTCGGATTTCACCCCACATCTCAAGTTCCCTATCAGAAGAGGAGAGGTTGGACTAAAGGGCTCCTAAGATCCTTCCCTGCTCTGACCTAGAGACTTCAATTCTTGGCAGAATAAGGTCCAGATACTGTTACAAATGTGCTGTACCCAGATGCAAGCCCAAGACGGGGTAGACCCTGAAACAGCAGTCAAAAAGTCACCAAGATGACAAAAGAAAAGGAAATTACAGACCAATATATATTTTATAGATGCAAAAATCCTCAAAAACTTGTAGCAAACCAATTCCAACAATGTATTAAAAGGATTACACAACATGACCAAGTGGGATTTATCCTACGAAGGCAGAGAAAAATCAACCAATAAACCACATTAACAGAACTAAGGAAAAACACACTCATGATCATCTCAATCAATTTATGTAGGAAAAAAAACGCCAAAATCCAACACTCCTTCATGATACAAGCACTCAGAAAACTAGGAATAAAAGAGAACGTTTTCAAAATGATAAAGAGTATTATGAAAACCCAATGGTGAGAGGCTTAAAGCTTTCCCCCCAAGATTAGAATAAAACAAGTATGCCCACCTTTTACCCACTGCTATTCAACACTGTACTGGATGGAAGTCCTAGCCAGAGCAATCAGTCAAGAAAAAGAAGTAAAAGGCATTCAAATAAGAAAAGGATAGGTAAGGGGACCTGGGTGACTCAGTGGGTTAAGCCTCTGCCTTCGGCTCAGGTCATAATCTCAGGGTCCTCGGACAGAGGCCTGTATCGGGCTATCTGCTCAGTGGGAAGCCTGCTTCCCCCTCTCTCTGTCTACCTCTCTGCCTACTTGTGACTGACCTCTCTCTGTCAAATAAGTAAATAAAATCTTAAAAAAAAGAAAAGAAAAGGATAAGTAAAACTATCTCTATTTGGAGATGACAAGATTTTATAAAAAATCCCCAACAGTACACAGAAAGCTCATTAGAGCTAAAAAATGAATTCAGCAAAGTTGCAGGATATAAAATCAAACAAAAAGCAGTTGTGTTTCTTTTTTTTTTTTAAGCAGTTGTGTTTCTATATACTAACACTGAACAATCTAAAAAGGAAATTTTTTTTAAAGATTTTATTTATTCATTTGACAGAGATCACAATAGGCAGAGAAGCAGGCAGAGAGCGAGGAAGGGAAGCAGGCTCCCTGCTGAGCAGAGAGCCCGATTCGGGGCTCGATCCCAGCACCCCGGGATCATGACCTGAGCCGAAGGCGGAGGCTTTAACCCACTGAGCCACCCAGGCGCCCCTAAAAAGGAAATTTTTTTAAAATTCCATTTATAATATAGCATCAAACAAGTAAAATACTTAGGAATAAGGGACACCTGGGTGGCTCAGTTGGTTAAGCAGCTGCCTTCGGCTCAGGTCATGATCCCAGCGTCCTCTGCCTGTACTCGCTCTCTCTCCCTCTCTCTCTGACAAATAAATAAATAAAATATTTAAAAAAAAAAAAAAACAACTTAGGAATAAATTTAGCCAAGGAAGCAAAAGACTCCTACACTAAAAACTACAAAACACTGCTAAGTTAAATTAAATTTAACTAAAGAAATTAAATTAAGGAAGACAAATAAATGGAAAGACCTCTTGTGTTCATGGATCAGAAGACTTAATATTGTTAAGAGAGTGTTGTGAATATTCTCCAAATTGACCCAAAAAGTCAATGCAATCCCTACTAAAATTCCACAGTGTTTTTTGCATAAATGGAAAAGTCAATCCTCAAAATCATATGGATATGCAAGGGACCCCAAGTAACTAAAACAATCTTGAAAAAGAAAGAATAAAGTTAAAGGATTCACACTTCCTGATTTTAGAACTTACTAGAATACTGCAGTAATCAAAACAGTGTGGTGCTGGCATAAGGTAGACGCAAAGACAAATGGAATAGAATTTAAAGTCCAGATATAAACCCATATATATCACCAAATTACTTTCAACAACGACGCTGAGTCCATTCAATGGGGAAAGAACTGTCTCTTCAACAACTGGTGCTAGGGGCACCTGGGTGGCTCAGCTGGTTAAGCAATGGACTCTTGATTTTGGCTCAAGTCATGATCTCAGGGTTGTGGGACAGAGCCCCACCTAGGGCTCCACACTGGGCTGGGAGCCTGCTCAGTATTCTCTCTCCCTCCCCTATTCTCTGGGGGGAAAAAAAAACACAGTTGGTGCTGGGACAACTGGACTTCTACATGCAGATGAAGTTGAACCCCTCCTTCATACCATATATAAAAGTGAACAAAAAATGGATCAACAATCTAAAATGAGAGCCAAAACTATAAAAATTTTTAAAGAAAACAGGGAAAAGCTTCATGACCTTGGATTTCGCAATGGATTCTTGGATGAGACACTAAAAGCATGAGCAATGAAAGAAAAAAATTAGATAAACTGGATTTCATCAAAATTAAAACTTTTAGGGCACTTGGCTGGCTCCATTGGTACAGCACACAATTCTTGATCTCAGGGTTGTGAGTTCAAGCCCCACATTAGGCATGGAGCCTACTTCAAAAAAATTTTTTTTCATTAAAAAAATATTAAAACTTTTGTGCATCAAAAAACATTATCAAGGGGCGCCTGGGTGGCTCAGTGGGTTAAAGCCTCTGCCTTCGGCTCAGGTCATGATCCCAGGGTCCTGGGATTGAGCCCCACATCGGGCTCTGTGCTCAGCGGGGAGCCTGCTTCTTTCTCTCTCTCTGCCCGCCTCTCTGCCTACTTGTAATCTCTGTCAAATAAATAAATTTTAAAAAATCTAAAAAAACAAAACAAAAAAACACATTATCAAGAAAGTGAAAAGATAACTAGAGCATGGGAGAAGATATTTGCAAATCACATATCTGATAAGGGTTTAATATCCAAAATATGTAAAGAGGGACCCAAGGGGCACCCAAGTGGCTCAGTTGGTTAAGCGACTGACTCTTGATTTCAGCTCAAGTCATGATCTCAGGTTCATGAGATAGAGCCTTGTGTCAGGAACTCTGCTTTTCTCTCTCTCTCCCTCTGCCCCTACCCCGCCTCATACCTTCATGCACTCTCTAAAATAAACAAATCTAGGGGCGCCCAGGGGGCTCAGTCATTAAGTGTCTGCCTTCAGCTCAGGTCATGATCCCAGGCTCCTGGGATCAAGCCCCGCATTGGGCTCCCTGCTCGGCGGAAGCCAGCTTCTCCCTCTTCCACTCCCCCTGCCTATGTTCCCTCTCTTGCTATATCTCTGTCAAATAAATAAATAAAATATTTAAAAACAAACAAAGAAACAAAAAACAAATATTTTTTAAAAAGAGAGACTCAAACAAATACTTCTCTGTCAATGTTCACTTCTATGTACCATTATTCACAACAGCCAACAGATGTGGGAAATAACCCAAGTGTCCATCAACAGATAAAAGATAAATAAAATGTGGTTTGCACATTCAGCCATAAAAAGGAGTATTTCTGATATAGATCACAACATAAACCTTGAAAACATTATGCTAAGTGAAATAAACACAAAAGGACAATATTGTAGGATTCCAGTAATTTGAAATATCTAGAATAGGCAAACTCATAGAAACGGAAAGGTTGCCAAGGGCTGGGAGGAGGGGGAAATAGGGAATTATTGCTTAATGGGTACAGAGTTTCTGTTTGGGGTGATGAAAAAGTTTTGGAAAATAGACAGTGGTAATGATTGCCTAAGATTGTGAATGTAATTAATACCACTGAATTGTACATTTAAAAATGGCTAAAATGATACATGTCATATATGTATCATATACCACACAACACACACACACACACACACACACGTGCACACAGTCACCAATAACACCCCCAGAGCCCTGCATGCCAGCTTTAGCCTCATCTGACTTTTCCAAATGAAACAAGGAAGCCTTGGCACAAGGCACGATGGAAAGCATCAGAGTATTCTGGCCTCCTGTCAGGGCCAGAAGAATGAAGTCCTTCACCATAAGCAAACAGCAGATGACAAGAGTGAAGAACACCGGGGCACCTGGGTGGCTCAGTGGGTTAAGCCTCTGCCTTCGGCTCAGGTCATGATCGAGGATCCTGGGATCGAGGCCTGCATCGGGCTCTCTGCTCAGCAGGGAGCCTGCTTCCTCCTCTCTATCTGCCTGCTTCTCTGCCTACCTGCGATCCCTGTCAAATAAATAAATAAAATCTTAAAAAAAAAAAAAAAAAAGAGTGAAGAACACCCACCTAGCTCTTTTTATTTTCTATCAATTTCTTCTTAGAGAGAAAGTGGATTTCATGGGCTGACAAGCCCACAGGGACTTTTTTTTTTTTTTTTTGAGAGGGAGAGAGAGCAAGCAAAGCACAAGAGCAAGGGGAGGAAAAAGCAAACTCCCCATAGAGCAGGGTAACTGCCATGGGGCTCGATCCTAGGACCCCAGGATCATGACCTGAGCCTAAGGCAGACACTTAACCAACTGAGTCACAAGGGTGCTCTAGGCACTTTTAATAAATACTGCTTAAGATATATGAACCAGTGGGCGCCTAGGTGGCTCAGTTGGTTAAGCATCTGGCTTCTGCTCAGGTCAGGATCCCAAGATCCTGGGATCCAGGCCCGAGGTGGGCTCCCCGCTCAGCAGGGAGCCTGCTTCTCCCTCTCCCTCTGCCCTTCTCTCCTGGTCATGCTTGCTCGCTCTCGCTCTCTGTCTCTCAAATAAATAAAATCTTAAAAAAAAAAAAAAGATATGAGCCAATGACCATTGCACCTGAACATATTTTTTTAAGATTTCATTTATTTACTTATTTATCAGAGAGAATGAGAGCAAAAGCAGGGGGAGCGACAGGCTGAATATCTCCAGGTCCACAGAGCTCTGGTAGGAAGTGACGAAGAGGAGAGAAAAAAGACAAGCTCCTCGGTCTCAGAGCTGAGATGGCTCTTGGGGGCTGAGGGAAGGTACCAGCTCTGCTGCCAATCCTCTCAGTCACCAATGCCTCTGTCCCTTGCCCCAGACCCCCGTGGAGCTACTGAAATCTTACCTGATAGCTTCATCTTAACATCTAACACCTTAGCCACAGCTCAGCAGGCTGGCAATCTTGTTCCTATCAGAATCTGCCCTAGATAAAGAAATCATCAGCCTCTGTAACAGAGATCTTGGGGACTATGGTTACAAAATGGTTCCTGGGAGACATTTTAGGAAAAGCACCAACTGATGTTTAGGTCTGAAATAAGAGCTAATATTTGGTGCTAGGGATTTTATTTCATACTCTGATGGGCCTGCTTAAAACCACAGTCCATCAGGACACTGGCTGCTGTGTACAAGCTGCTCCCCCAGCAACCACACCCCCACTTGGCAGAGGATGTAGTTACCCACTGAGCCCATATCTGTGCAGGCCCCCTACTGAGAGATGGACCATAACAGAGATGAATGAACCCAGCTCAGCACCACCCAAGGAAAAAACAGGCCTGAAGGAAAAGGGGCCTAGAGTCAGAACGTGCTTGTAGGCAGGAAGGTGGTTCTGAATGTGCGTTTGGAGACCCTCATACATCCACTATCAAGAACACCATCAAAACACCCAGAGACCCCACAAGACAGGGGGGGGCAGAACCGTCCCCATGAGTGGTCCTAAGTAGGTTACTCAGACACTCTGGGTTCTGGCTTCTTCCTTAAGAATCTTGGGAATCTCAAGCACCAAGACTTTCCAGAGCCTGTCACATTCAGAAACCAAATACACTGCCTTTACCAGAGGTATACCTTTCGGTACCTCAGCTTAGTATGAGTCTGGACACAGTAAATGCCCTTACTCGGACATTACCCTTAACCTTCTAGTTACAGGTATTCATCCAGAAACGGGCCTGGAGTTTACTGATTTGTAACCTAGCATCTTTCATTATCTTCAGCAGGGGATCTTATTCAAGTAACTAGCCCACCACTACCTGGACACTCTAAGTCCCAATGAGTTTGAAAACATCAAATTCCATGTATTAAACCCTCTTCTGCTTAAAATGTCTGGAATGGTTTCTGTTTTCTGCACTCACCTCAACTGATACACGTAACGGCAATAAACTGCATTTGTTTAAACCTGCATCTCTTTTTTTTTTTTAAAGTATTTCATTTATTGATTAATTGGGAGAGAGCGCGTGCACAAGTTGAGGGGGGCAGAGGAAGAAGGAGAGAGAAACTCAAGCAGACTCTGTGCAGAGCCTGTCCCAGGGCCCGATCCCATGACCCCAGGATCACGACCCGAGCCAAAACCAAGAGTAGGCCGCTCAACCAACTAACTAAGCCATCCAGGTGCCCTGTCTCTTTGCTATTTTTTAAATGTACACTGTGTCAGGTGTTGAAAACTCTTATGTATTATTTACATTTTGGCACATAAATAAATAAAAGCAAATATAACTACTAATAAACTCCTAGCACAACAGCTATTATTAAAAGAGAGCATTCTGTTAAACAGCCCATGTCAATTTCAGATACACGGCTTTATATGCCAGGTGATAACCAGTTCTAGCATCTACCATCCCCTCTGCCTCCCTTTGGTTCAGTTCCACCTCGGCAATGTCCTCCAGAAGAGACCAGATGAGCCCTGACAGCACCTGGGCACAACTCCCTTTCTGCTCTCTCCACTGGTTCTCATCTTCCAACTGCCTCTGTCCCTTTGACCAAAAAAACAGCAGCTGCCTGGTGCACTGCACATTAAGAAAACTCCTGGGCCTCTGTCTAGATAAGGATGAGCACTGTTATCAATCAGTAACATGCGCCACGGAAGCTGAGTGGGCAGATGAGGTATCTGAGCCTTGACACATGCCCTCCTCATAACCTTAAATAAACTTCCCTGGAATCCCAGGCCATTCCTAAGGTTCAAGAGGTAGGAGGGGAAGAGAGCACAACAGGGGTGCAAAAGACTTACCCAGCCCCTCCCCCACTTCTCTACACAGTCCAGAGCTGTTCTTCTGGCAGCCTCATGAGAGAGGGGCTGGGTTCTGTTCCATCACCAAGTTTTCCAGCCTCATTTCCAGCAACAGAGCCATGACCTCATATTTCAACAAAATGCCAGGATCCTGGAGCTACAAAGACATTTCATATGGATTTTGAGCAGAATTTCTGGAGAGTAAGAGGGACAACCTGAAGAGGGGTGACATTATCCACCCCTCTCTAGTGATCCGTCCTTTCTTTGCAATTTGACCCCTGCCCACAGATACCCACACTGAAAACCTTTATTCTTTCCCAACAGCCCCAGGATAGGATGACACCCCATGCTTCCCATGCAGAGCTACTGAGTCATCCTCCTGTGTTCCACCCCGATGGGCTCCTGCTTCCCCTCTAACAGGGAATCTCCCTTACATCGTGACCCATTTAGGGAAAAGAACAAACATTCCAGAAAACAAAAACAAACAAACAAACAAACAAAAAAACAATGAGGGCAGGAATTGGGGAGAAGGGATATGCAGTGAATTTTAGGAATCTCTCCAGAGGCTGATGCTCGACTAAGGAAGCCCCCAGTTACAAAGAAGGAAGCCATACTCCCCACTCTCAGCTTCCAGCTTGGAGCCTAGGGGTGCAACACACAGTGAGCAGGGAGGTCCCAGGGAAGTCCAGATGTGCTCAGCACAGAAACAAGTCCTTCCAGAAAAGTGGACATCATGTGGATTCCAGGATTCTCACCCTGTATCAGAGCTATACCTCAGTAAGCCCAGCTGGACCTGGGCTTTAATCCCCAACACAGGTAAGCAATACAAACACTCCAAGATGTTCCAGAGTCTACATACTCCATGTCTCCAGAAATAGTGCAATGTGTTACCAGGGAGAGATGCAGCCCACAGCTCAGCATCTGCCCGTGATGCCATCAGAACTGGAGGGCAGTCAGGAAGAACAGGGCACAACCACCATCTGTATCTGCCTTGGGCAAAGACAGAACCTACTTCTCAGGACAGGCAGGAAAAAGCCTCCTCCCCCACGTCCACAGATGAGCACCTACTTCTCAATGGCACTGCACAATGCACAGACTGGAGCGAGGGAACCCAGGGGCCAGCCACAGACTGTCTCTAGGCTGGAGGGCCTGAGCTCAAGTTGCTCTACAGATCAGGAACAAGGCAGGTGAGATCGTGAATGAGTAAGCAGCATTCTGGGTCTCCATGGAAAATTATGGACAGTGTCGTCTTTTAGGTGGGACTTGGCAAAAACCAAATACCAAAGACCAAGCAAAGGTGGAGTGCTTTCGGGGCACCTGGGTGGCTCAGTGGGTTAAGCCTCAGCCTTCGGCTCAGGTCATGATCTCAGGGTCCTGAGATCGAGCCCCGCATCAGGCTCTCTGCTCAGCGGGGAGCCTGCTTACCCCTCTCTCTCTGCCTGCCTCTCTGCCTACTTGTGATCTCTGTCTGTCAAATAAATAAATAAAATCTTTAAAAAAAAAAAAAAAAGGTGGAGTGCTTTCACCCCCAGGAAGCCTCTCTGGCCACCAGTCTTCAACATCCCTTCTCTATATCTTACCATACAGGAGAAAGACCAGCCAAGAGAGAGAAGACATAGGCTTTGGGAAAACCGTGCCTGGAGTGTGGGACCTAAAGCTACTGGCACACGCTGGACAGGGCTCTCAGCCTGAGAGGCTGACTGAACCAGAGCAGCAATCTCTTCTGTCCCATCCACTCTCAAAAGTGTGGACAGATCCAAAGTCCTCAAACACTGCTACCACCCTCAGAATAAAGCCCATGCTCCTTAGCCAGAGCATACAAGGTATTTCTGATCTGGCCCTTGCCTATCTCATGCTCTGTGCTCCTCATCTTTTTATACACTACTCCTTCTGCCTGGATCATCTGCTTCTCAACAAAGTGAAAACCTGGAACCCTCTAATTCATCGTTCCAGATTTAGCATCATCACCCTTCTATGCAGGTTTCCCCAAACCTTCAGGTACAGAGAAAGCCCAACCTCTGGGCCACCCCTGGGTATAGCGCACGCTATGGACTGGCCTTTTCTATACCACCCTGTAAGGTTGTATGTGTAGGCATATCTGCCTCCTCCCTAGATGAGCCTCAGGCCTGTGCTCCTGAAGGCCCAGCCTGGCACCGAGACTAAACAATGGGTGCCTCACTGTGGTGTACAGAATTAATGATGAGTGCTTTGCTGCCTGGCCAAAGGAAGTCAGCTGCAAGTTCAAGCAAAGGCAGGCTGGCTGTGGCCAGGGCCTGGGCCAGGGCACCAGTTGCAGAGAAGAGCACCCCCACCCCTTAACTCCATCCTGTGCTCCAGCCCAGGCTTGCTGTTCTTGGGTAGAGCCACCCATCACATGTCAGGAGGCTGCTCCTGCTGGGATGATGTTACAGTCTATTTTGAGGGTCACACTGGAGCATCTGTCAGCCTGGCCAGCCACACCCTCCATGTGTCATCACTAAGAGCTGGGGACACCCACAAGTCCACAAACTCTGCTTGAGCAAGTCATTTCCCCTAGGAATCCTCAGCTTCAGGGCCTCAGTGGCTTTCTAACAAGATCAACCTGAATGCCCTTATCTCCTGGCACCACTGGCAGGGCTCTGATGTCTCCTCACCCCACCAGACCCAACTCCTGCCGTTCCCAGCACTGGTGACTCAGCAAAATGTAGCTGAAGCCCATCAGTTTGTACCAAGCTCTTAGCTCAAATGTAGCCCCTCCTTCTTTAGCTCTCTCTTACATTTAAGGGGTGCCCAGAAAGCCCAGCACCCTGACTTCAAGCCAGGTACTAAGCAGGTTCATTTTAGGTCCAGCAGGTCTCACCTGCTGAGAAACTCCTACTCATCCCTCAAAACCAAACCCACACTCTGCCTCCTCTTGCAGAGAATATTTCCGTCTACTCTCTGCTGAGTGGCCACAGGCTTCATGAGGACAAAGCTGGCCTGTGCTGGCTTTACCTTTATTCTCCCTGTACCCGGCCTAGCACATAGTAGGTGTGACTAAATACTCCATGAACTCCTGAAATGAAACTTTCTAACTAGACTAGATTAGTACGTTCTTCTACAAAAATCATCAAAACAAAGGCCTTTGTAGAAAATGACATTGATAAATGGGTTCATAAACACTTTTTACAAATGTACTCAAAACTACAGAAAAACAAATTTACAGATCCAGAAAATCAAGCCCAATACAGAGTATGCCACATTTCTCTGGCCCCATTCAGCACTAAACACCTTGTAGCTCTGTCTCTTAAGGACACTGTGATCCCCTAAGAATCCAACTGGACATTCCTTCACTCTACCCAGGGAGTAAACTCAGTGGGGAAAGGCACCAGCAGAGACACGTATGTCTGAGATCAGGCAAGGGCATCTAACAAGTTGGGCCACTCAAAGCTGTGGTGCCAGGACAGGTCACCAAACATTCTAAGGGTTCAGGACTCACTCACAAAATAGACACATTATCAGGGTGCCTGGGTGGCTCAGTTAGTTGAGTGGCTGACTTGATTTAGACTTGGGTCATGAACTTGGGGTCCTGAGATCAAGCCCTGCTTCTGGTTCCCTGCTCAGCGAAGACTCAGCTTCTGCTTCTCCCTCTCCCTCTGCCCCTCCCCACTGAGGTCATATTCTCTTTCAACTAAATAAATAAAATCTTTTTTTAAAGACTTTATTTATTTATTTGACAAAGAGAGAGAGCACAAGAGAGAGCACACCCACTGAGCCACCCAGGAGCCCAAAGAAGATCTTTTTATTAAAAAAATGGATTTTGGGGCGCCTGGGTTAAGCCTCTGCCTTCAGCTCAGGTCATGATCTCAGGGTCCTGGGATCGAGTCCCACATCTGGCTCTCTGCTGGGCAGGAAGCCTGCCTCCTCCTCTCTCTCTCTTTGCCTGCCTCTCTGCCTACTCATGATCACTGTCAAATAAATAAATCTTTTTTTTTTAAGATTTTATTTATTTATTTGACACAGAAAGAGATCACAAGTAGGAAGAGAGGCAGGCAGAGAGAGAGAGGGAAGCAGGCTCCCTGCTGAGCAGAGAGCCCGATGCGGGACTCGATCCCAGGACCCTGAGATCATGACCTGAGGCGAAGGCAGCGGCTTAACCCGCTGAGCCACCCAGGCGCCCAATATATAAAATCTTAAAAAAAAAAAAAAAAAGGATTTTCTGGGATCTAGGTGGCTCAGTTTGTTAAGTGTCTGCCTTCAGCTCACATCATAATCTCAGGGTTCTGGGATCAGGTCCCACATTCAGCTCCATGTTCAGCACGGAGTCTGCTTCTCTCTCTATCCTTCTCCCCAACTTGTGCACGCACATGCACGCACTCTCTCTCAATTAAATAAAAATAAAATCTTTAAGAAAAAAAAAAGGTAGACATACTCAAGGACCAGTCTTTAAAAGAAGAAAAAACAAAAAAAAAAAAACAAAAAAAAGGGATTTGTCTCTCCCTCTGCTCCTCCCCACCCTTGTGTGCACTTCTCTCTTTCTCTCTCTCTCCCTCCCTTTAAAACAAAGAAATCTTTTAAAAAAATAAAATCTAAAAACAAACAAATTTAAAAAGACACATTATCAGGGCACCTGTGTGGCTCAGTTGATTAAGCAACTGCCTTGGGCTCAGGTCATGATCCTGGAGTCCCAGGATCGAGTCCCACATCGGTCTCCCTGCTCAGCAGAGAGTCTGCTTCTCCCGCTGACCTCTCTCCTCTCATGCTCTCTCTCTCTCATTCTCTCTCTCTCTCTCTCTCAAATAAATAAATAAATAAAATCTTAAAAAAAAACAAAAACCATTATCATCTGCTCCAGCCACTTTTCAGAGACGCCATGAGGCTGGAACTCGAGCATACAGGAAAGCTATACAACACAACTGGTTAACACCTGAGTCACGGACCAAACCTAGGTCAGAAACTTGCCTCCGCTATTGACAGGAAACAAATAATGAGCTGATCATTTTCTGCCGTTCGCCTCCTCAAACCCACACCTGACCCATACTAATACCTGGCTACATTCTAGCCATGAGACAGCTTTCAGGGATTCCATAAAGAGGCCACGAGGAGACATTCATATACTTGCTATCTGACAGCGGTCAAGTGAAGCAGGCCACTACAAACACAGAGGATGTAAGGCCTTGTTAAAACTGAGGTTTCCAGGGGCGCCTGGGTGGCAGCGGTTAAGCCTCTGCCTTCGGCTCAGGTCATGATCTCAGGGTCCTGGCTTCAAGCCCCACATCGGGCACTCTGCTCAGCGGGGAGCCTGCTTCCCCCTCTTTCTCTCCCTGCCTCTCTGCCTACTTGTGATTTCTCTGTGTGTGTGTCAAATAAGTAAAAATCTTAAAAATATATACATAAAAACAAACAAACAAAAAAAAACCCTGAGGTTTCCAGGTCAACCTATTGGTTATATTAACCACATATAAAAATGCTGGCTACAGAAACTGATAAAAGATGCCCAACTTTCAGGGCGCCTGGGTGGCTCAGTGGGTTGAGCCCTCTGCCTTCAGTTCAGGTCATGATCCCAGGGTCCTGGGATCGAGCCCCGTATCAGGCTCTCTGTTGGCAGGGAGCTTGCTTTCCTTCCTCTCTCTCTGCCTGCCTCTCTGCCTACTTGTGATCTCTATCAAATAAATAAAAAAAAATCTTAAAAAAAAAAATGCCCAACTTTCTTTAAATCTGCAGGCAAAAACTATAGTAAGGACAACTAACAAAACACAGGGCCTCTGCCAGCAAGATCCACTTACAACTGAAATGTGAAAAGCCAACAGAAGGGATTCAGGTCTCTACATTTAAACACTCCCCTTCTGAAAAAGTATTCTCTTTTCTCACTAGCTCAGCGGTTATCTATGATTAGGACTACAGAGAAAACAACTGATTTTCCTCCCTAAAGTCTAAGTAATGCCCCTCAGTCTCTTTGGCAATATGAGACTCCAGCTACTGCCATTTCAGTCTCTACCAAAACTATTTTTGCACTGTTTAAGAGGCCATTCTCATTCACACTAGTTCAAGCACTTTGTGCTTTGATCAGATAATGGGAAGGGAAAATAGAAACTTTAAAGCCCTCCAAAAGTATGTTTCCTATCTTTAAATTAACTAGACAGGGATAAAAGTTAAAAGATGTAATAGCATGCCATGATCAAAATTTCAGAATCATGGAATCCCAGGGTTAAAGGCAGCTTAGGTGCTGGCCTAGCTCTCCATAGTACAGACAAAGAGATTGAAGCTGCGCCATCTACCCATGGCCACACAACCATCCCAGGCAAGGATGACACAACTTCACTGAGGAAGCAGGCAAAGCTCTTGACTATAGCAGTCATCCCCCAGCATAGCCCCTTGGCTGGGAATTTTGCATGCACCACAAGAGGGGCAGTCCCTAAGAGAAAGGAAGTATTTTGAATGCTCAAGAACACATATTCAGGGGCGCCTGGGTGGCTCAGTAGGTTAAAGCCTCTGCCTTCGGTTCAGGTCATGATCCCAGGGTCCTGGGATCAAGCCCCACATCAGGCTCTCTGCTCCACAGGGAGCCTGCTTCCTCCTCTCTCTCTGCCTGCCTCTCTGCTTAGTTGTGATTTCTGTCAAATAAATAAAATTAAAAAAAAAAAAAGAACACATATTCAGGGCTGGCACGAAGGTCACTGGTGTAGTTGGCAAACTTCCCACATCAGACCTAGGGTCTGATGAGGAAAGCCTTTCCAAGACAGCTGAAATCATGTTATTTCATAAGTTAAACACCTGCTAAGTCACAATCAATGGGAAAAAAGAGAGTAGGAGAAAAGGGGAAAAAAAGAAAAATGAGAAATCTCCCCCTCTGACTTCCAGGTGTCTGCTTAGATCACCCTAAAATAAGGAGCCTCCTTAATGCTGACTTTAACGAGGACCTTCTTAAAGCTGGTCCAACTGGTGTTCAAGTCCCTGGACTGAAAAACAAGTTTATGAGCAGCAAGGTCACCTGATTCTGACCATGTGCATGCTGTTTACCCTGAGATGACAGGCCAGTGGCTGCCACAGCTATGATGAATGCTGTGAAGACTCTACTATCCCTTTGAAGCCTACAGAAGCCTCTATGTGACTAAATGCCATAAAAAAGAACCCTGAATGCAGCAAGAGTGTGAAAGGAGGGAAGTCACAAATGCCAAAGGACAGTGGGGAAAATCCCATTCTGGACACTGAATTGTTAATGTAAACTTGTTACTGGTTTCCCTGACTTGTGAGGTATCTCATTACATAATCACTTTAGAAGTGTAATCACTAAATCTCTTTAGAAGTCCCCTCCTCTACCTGCAATGCACCTACTTGCCATCAACAGCTGCTGCTTAAACCAGGCCACACCAACAGTCAGGTAACAGAGGCAGCCCCACTGTTCAACCCTCTGTAGCCCAGACCCACATAGCTCAGGAGCTCACATCAGTCACAAGTGTCAACCAGGAGACCTCGAACTCTGACCACAAGGTACAGTTCAGTGCTGGGGAAAAGAAGATGGTAAGAAGGGGCTTACCCATCTCTTCCTTTGCTGACAATCTTCACCTCGAAGTAATAAATGCCACAGGCAGCAGGTATGGGGTGAGTGGCACGCACTGAGGCAGCATCTTTGTGATTTTTACCATGACCTAATAGGAGAGAGCAAAGAAGAAATTTAAGCAGAAATGCAGATAGAAGCCTTGTTCTTCTCTGCTCCATGGCAACTTCACCCTTTCATGGCCAGAGGAAGCCCTTATAGTTCAAGGAATAACTAGAGAACAACTGAGCAAACACATAAGCCTCCCACTTTTGGCTCACTTCCTCCTGTGAATAGCAGCCCTGCCAGAGACACTTTCTCCTATACAAACCAAAGGAGGGTACAGGCAATGTGGATGCACGTGAGAGATTTCCAAGTGCTGCTGGCAGTCTCTCCAGAATATAGAGAGCACACCTGGGAGATCAGGGGAGGAGGAGGCAGCTCTGGAAGTCCATCCCCCTCAACTTTAATAAAGAACTCCAAGCTCTGTCTGTGATGTCTGGCAGGTGAACAAGCCCAAAGGCCTCTGGCTAATGGAGGGAATGTGACCACCCCCTTCTTCTGACACTCCCAAAACTAAGCACTGATGAAAGGCCCAGCTGGAATTGGAGCTACCCAGGATAAGCAAAAAGGCCCTTAGGTGGAAGGTCCAGCCCTGCACTGGGTTTGGACACCTGTTGCAGTTCTCTTGCCATTGGGTGTCTCAGGGCACAGCAGTCTAGAGAGTCGACCCTCGGCCTGGTCAGCCTCAACACCATGGACACCCCGCAGGGGCCAAGGCCTAACCTGGAGCACCCAGGCCGGGGAAGGGACGTGATATGGCAGGGGTCGGGCAGCACAGGCGCCCAGCAAATGCTCCGGTCACCCCCCTACCTCCCTGGGTAGAAGAGGCCGATACCTTTGTAGTGGACGCGGAGGTTGCCCTGGGAGAGGCCGATGTAGTTGTACTTGTCCTTGGGGCTCCAAGAGCGCGGCAGTGGCGTCTCATGCTGGTTGACCGCGGGGTACAGGCGCTGAAGGCGCCGGCTCAGCTCCTGCTCCCCCGGGGACGGTAGCCCGCCCCCAGCGCCCCCACCAGAGGAATCTCCAGCCTGCGGGCTCCCAGCTCCCGGGTCCACCGTCGCCGCCGCCATCTTGGAGGGAGCTGCTATTGTGTCACTGGGGGCGGGGAGGAGCGGGACCAGATCCTCCCCGCTCAGCCAATGGCCGACGAGCCTACCGAGGCCGCAGGGAAACCGAGTCCGAGTCCGACACCTCTCTTTGGACATTGCCAGCCCTCGCCACATTTAGGACTCCATATCCCACAATGCAGAGCTTTCCAGAGGCGGGACAACCCGGGCTCGTAGGGAACTTTGGGAGATGTAGTACAAATCTGCTCAGTCATAAGCCTGTTCGGCGAGACTTCGGGAAACCAAAAACTACAATTCCCTCTGGCAAGGCGGATCCAGGCCCTTAGTTCACCGCCCTCCCCCATAGCCTCTGTTTATCACCCCGCCTCAGTTCTGATAGCTAGAGTCAAATTCACTGTAGTGATTGACTGAGGGGACCCTGCTCCCGGGTCCGAGGCCACCTTTGCTAATTGGCTTCCCTCCCAGCCTGCGGGCTCGGGGAGCGAGGGCGTGGCACAATCGTGACCCCGCCCCAGCCGCTGGGATGCTGGGGCCTGGTCGCCATAGCGACGGGCTGTACACTACCACAGCTTCCCCAGCGGCGGACGCGGGCTGCCCGGCTGCCTGAGGGTCATGGCCTTCCCGAAGCCGCGGTGCTCCAGCTTCGAGACCACATCGAGGTAGGCACTGGCCGGACTGAGGGTAGAGAGGAGGGTTTGAGAACTTCCAGAAAGAGAAATGCCTCTGTCCATTTGTCCAAGGCTTCAGGCCCCACAGGATCGGTGGTGCAGAAACTGAATCTGGGCTAACTTAGCCTGCTGAGGACATTACGCGCTAGCAAAAGGGCCGGCGCCCTTTATCATTAGTAAGCGCCAGCATGTGTTAAGCATAAATTATGTGCCAAGTGCTTTATATGTGGCATATTTAACCTCACAACTCTATGAGGTAGTAATATCTCCGTTTTACAAATGAGTAGAAGCCTGGAGAGATCATGTGTTTTACGTTTATAAGTGGTGGAGCTGGGATTTGAACCCAGCCATGTAAGACTAATGAACCTGAGCTCTTAGCCACAGGGATAAACTGCCTCTTCACCTATTGGTTTATGGCAAAGAGGCTTGTCGAATCACTGTCTATTTAGGGGTTGCAGCCTCTGGGCACTGCAAAATATAACAACAAGCTCTATTAGCCAGGAAAGCCACAAAGTGTACATATTAAAACAGAAATTTGGGGCGCCTAAGTGGCTCAGGTGGTTGAGCATCTGTTTTTGGCTCAGATCATGATCTCCTGGTCCTGCGATCAGCCCCAGGTGGGGCTCCCTGCTCAGTGGGGAGTTGTATTCTCCTTCTTCCTCTACCCCTCCCCCTGCTCATGGTCTCTCTATCTTTATCTCTCTGTTTCAAATGAATAAATAAAATCTTTCTGTTAATTAAATTTTTTTTTAATTTGGCTAAATATCTTTCTAGCTTTGGGAACTCAGAGAAGTCTAAGTCCCAGGCCTCCGGTCACCTGAGTGGCTCAGTGGGTTAAGCCTCTGCCTTCAGCTCAGGTCATGATCTCAGAGTCCTGGCATGGAGCCCCGACCGGACTCCCTGCTCAGCAAGGGGCCTGCTTCTCCCTTTCTCTCTGCCTGCCTCTCTGTCTACTTGTGATCTCTGTCTGTCAAATAAATAATAAATAAAATCTTTAAAAAAAAAAAAAAAGTCCCGGGCCTCTGCTTCTGTATCTCAGACATGGGGATGATACAACCCACTTCACATTGTTGGGAAAACTTAGGCAGAATAAGTAAAACTGTCATTGCAGCTCTTGCATATACTAAGTATTCAGCAAGTGTTCAATGAATATATTTTCTCCCTTCTAATCAGCACCAATGTAAAAACCTGATCTCACCTAAACTTTAATCCTTCAAGGTTTGCTGTCCCAATAAAGAAAGCCTACAAAAGTCAGGAGGGTCACCTGGGTGGCTCAATCGGTTGAGTGTCTGACTCTTGATTTCAGCGCAGGTCATGATTTTTGGGGTTGTGGGATCCACCCAGCATCAGTTCTGTGCTAGGCATGTAGACTGCTTAAGATTCTCTCTCTGTCCCTCCTCTCCTCCCTCTCTTAAAAAAAAAAAAAAAGTAAATTATTTGCCAGAGCTAAAATGAATCTACAAGAACCATACAACAGACTTGAGAAAGAGTGTCATTACCCAGCACAGGAATGATTTAGGAAAATACAGTCACGTTTGAGAGGGATATGAAACAGATTCAGGAGAATAAATGTACATCTATTTTAAGAAGGAAGCATAATGAGGGTACCTGGCTGGCTTGGTTGGTGGAGTATGTGATTTTTTATCTCTAGCTTGTGAGTTTGGGCCCCACATTAGCTGTAGGGATTACTTAAAAATAAAATCTTAAGAAAGAAGAAGAAGAAGCATAATGTAATTGCTGAGGCTGAATTTGGTAGCAGTACATAATATCATTGATTCCTGTCCATATTCTTCACCAGTATTTAGTAATGTATACTGGGCCAAGCTCTTTCCCTTAGAGGCACAGTATGGGTGTCCTCCTCCAGCTCCCCTTAGAGCAGGGCCAGGATGATGAAGGATAGGCCAGACCTTAGTACTGTAAATATGTCAGCAGATCCTCTAAAAGGGACCTTCAAATTGTGTATTTCCCAGGGTGCCTGGGTGGCTCAGTCGGATGAGCATATGCCTTTGGCTCGGATAATGATCCCAGAGTCCCAGGATCAAGCCTGCATAGGGGCTCCCTGCTCAGTGGGGAGTCTGCTTCTCCCTCTGCCTCTCCCCCATGCTCATGCTTGCCTCACGTGCTCTCTCTCTCTCCCTCAAATAAAGAATATCTTTAAAAAAGAAAGACAGACAGACTTGTCTCCGTTTCCTTATGAGCAAACTAGGCTGAGAGAGGTTAAATGACTTGCCCGGGGGTTCCTGGTGGAACCCCAGATGTTGGCTCCATGCCCTTCAGCCAGTAAGTATGTGCAAGATAGGGACTGGTGCAACAACTCCTGGCCCTGTGCTACTCGTCCTATAGCACCTGTCTTTGGTACGACACCTCCAGAATGTGTCAGAGTCACAAACATGAAACTCATCTGAATACTGAATGAAAGTGTAAGCCCACAGAGTTTTGTGGGCTCATGGTGAGGCTTTCCTGTCACTGCAGGAATTGGGGAATTGGTGAGATTCTCAGCATGAGAAGGTTTCCGAGAATATAGGGAAATGTTTTGGGCCCAGGGCCAGGAGCTTGTTGGCAGCATCTCTGGGAATCTGTTGGCAGTACTGGGAAGACCCAGAGCCTAGATCTGCAACAGAGAGAATAGGCCATCTCTCTTGTAGATCTGGGAAGGGTGGAGGTACTATTCCAATTCAGGGCTCAGGGCTCTGTCACCTACCACTGTCTTCCCCTTTTCTGTGCAGAAAACACATGCGGCCTTCAGGAGGGACCATAGATGACTCCTTCCTCACAGAAATCAAGAACACCCAGAATCGCAAGCTTTCTCAGAAACAGAAGACGCTGGTTAGTGCCAATGTCTTGTTGGAAACCCTAATGTCAATTCTCAGACCCTATCTGCCTCCCTCTCTGCAACCAAAAGCACCATGCATCTGAAACACGTCTCCCAGAGTGGCTCTCCCCAGTTAAGGGAGTGCAGCTCATGGGGGCCAGGCCCATCAGGCTCTGAGGCAGGTGTGTGCACACTGGCTGCAGCTCACCTGAAAAGCCCATCCAGGCCTCTCCTAGCAGAGAGAGACGCAGCTGATGACCATGGATACGCTTCCCCTGCAGCTCAGCATTCTGGAGTGGATCTCATTTTTTCATTCAGCCTGACATGTGCCAGGCATTATGCTAGGTTCTGGGATGGTCACAGATCTGCCAAGGTCACAGATCTGCCAAGACTGTATCTTTTTTTCTGTATGGCCCTGGTTCCTGATAGGATACCTGAGTGTAGGCATATGTTGAGAGCTCCCTAATGCTGTGACTAGATAAGTGAAGGCAGGAGTGAAGGGATGTTCCCACTTCGTGTTGCTGGCTCTGGGTTGGAAGCAAAGACTCTACTAGCCTCAGGAAATGTCCTTCCTCCATTCCTGTTCTTTTAAGTTTTTATATAAAAATGAATGCTGTCTCTATCTTGGGGCAGCTGGCTGGCTCAGTTGGTAGAGCATGTGACTCTTGATCTCTGGGTGGTGAGTTCAAGCCCCAGACTGGGCGTAGAGTTTACTTTTTAAAAAAATGAATGCTGTCTCATTAAGTACTTTTGGGTTTTTGTTGATATGATCATAGGATTGTAATTATTTAATTAGCAAACAGCCATTATTGTAATCAAATGAAGAAACACATTTTTTAAAAATTTTTAAAGATTTTATTTATTTGACAGAGATCACAAGTAAGCAGAGAGGCAGGCGATGGGGGGCAGGGGTCGGGGAAGCAGGCTCCCGGCTGAGCAGAGAGTCAGATGATGGGCTCAATCCCAGACTCTGGGATCATGACCTGAGCGGAAGTCAGAGGCTTTAACCCAGAGCCACCCAGGCGCCCCTATTTTTTTTTTACTTTTTTGAAAAAACAGTTTAGCAAACTTATAACTCCAGCTCACAATGGAGCTTTATGGGCTGTGTGGTGGTTTTCTTTGTGTGTGTCCTGTATGGGTAATTTGGGGACACATGTGCCCCACACATTGTTAGACTGGAGACTCCCAATATGGGGATCCCGACTCCAGAGAGGGAAAGGGGGTCAGTGCGAACTCTTCGCGGAGACCAAGCGCGGGGCCACGGCTCCAGAACACCAGAGGACTTGGGGCACATGTTCCCCACTCCACTCAGCTGCCACCCACGCAGTGTAGCTGGATCCCAGCTCTTTCGTGCAGCGGCAACACCGCCATTTTTAACCACCAGGGGGCATTGTTCCGTCCAGCCGCCCTGCAACCCCATTCGGTCCCGGTGGCCTCCCTTCCCATTTCCACCTGCAAGGAGAAGCGGAGATCATGGGGCGCCCAGGAACACCTCTTCACACCCACCTGCTGTTGGAGGCCAGCCGATAATGATAACCAAGGCCTGGAAGCTGCATTTGCCCAGGAGTCCATGTAGGGTGACCACGTTTTCTTTCCACAGAAAGGGCGGACCGAACACAAGGACTGGCCTTTGAAAGTCTGAAAAACGTATTAATTCGCTAGGGTCAGGTGCTTATTTGGCAAATTCCCAGGAGTCTTTCAGGGTTACTTGACACTTTTATAAAAATCACATCCAGGGGCGCCTGGGTGGTTCAGTGGGTTAAAGCCTCTGCCTTCACCTCAGGTCATGATCTCAGGGTCCTGGTGATCGAGCCCCGCATCAGGCTCCCTGGTCAGCAGGGAGCCTGCTTCCTCCTCTCTCTCTCTCTGCCTGCCTCTCTGCCTACTTGTGAACTCTTTCAAATAAATAAGTAAAATCTTAAAAAAAAAAATCACATCCCCCCAAAAAAGTCACATCAATTTTGACAAATTTCAAAAACATTTTTTTCTGGTTTGATTTTTTTTTATTTTTTTAAATTTTTTTAATTTTTTAAACATACAATGTATTATTTGCCCCAGGGGTATCATCATCAGGCTTACACATTTCACAGCACTCACCATAGCACAATCCCCCTGCCCCATGTCCATAATCCAGCTATCCTATCCCTATCCCCTCACACCCCAGCAACCCTCAGTTTGTTTCCTGAAATTAAGAGTCTCTTGTGGTTTGTCTCCCTCCTGATCCCATCTTGTTTCATTTTTTCCTTCCCTATACCCCACAACCCCCACCCTGCCGCTCAAATTCCTTATATCAGAGAGATAATTGTCTTTCTCTGATTGACTTATTTCGCTCAGGATAATACCCTCTAGTTCCATCCACATCGTTGCAAATGGAAAGATTTCAGTTTTTTTGATGGCTGCATAGTATTCCATCGTGTATATATACCACATCTTCTCTATCCATTCATCTGTTGATGGACATCTAGGTTCTTTCATAGTTTGGCTATTGTGGACATTGCTGCTATAAATTTCTGGTTTGATTTTTAAGTTTGACTTCTCTCGTTTTTCCAATTTGTCTATTTATACTTTTATTTATTTTTTAAAAGATTTTATTTATTTATTTGAGAGAAAGATAGTGATGGAGATAGCAAGAGATAGCAGATTCAGGGAGGTGAGGGAGAAGCAGGCTCCCACTAAGCAGGGAGCCCGACATAGGACTTGTCCCAGGACCCTGGGATCATGACCTGAGCTGAAGGCAGGTCCTTAACTGCCAGAGCCACCCATCTTTGTTTTTTGTTTTCTGTTTTTAATTAGAGAATGCACAAATGGGGAGAGGAGCAGAGAGAGAGGGACAAGCAGACTCTGCACTTAGTGCAGAGCCTGGGACAAGGCAAGGGGCTGGGTGCTGGAGGCTCATTCCCACCACCCTGAGATCATGACCTGAGTTGAAATCAAGAGTCAGGCACTTAACTGACTGAGCCATCCAGGTGACCCCATATCTCTTTTCAAACAGAAAGAAAGCTTAAAGCTTTCTTTTTTAATAGCAGAAATATTTTAACCAATTAAAATAAATACCAGGATGGGTACCCTGGGTACTCAGTCAATTAAACATCTGCCTTGGGCTCAGGTCATGATCCTAGGATCCTAGGATGGAGCTCCCCACCCCACCCCGCCCCACCCCTCCCGCCCCTGCAGTCAGGCTCCCAGCTCAGTGAGGAGCCTGCTTCTCCCTCTCCCTGTGCCTGCTGCTCCTGCTTGTGTTTTCTCTATCTCTGTCAAATAAATAAAATCTTTTAAAAATCTTTAATAAATAAATAAATAAATACATTCATACCAGGGTACTTGGCAGGCTCAGTCGGTAGAACAGACTACTCTTCATCTCAGGGTCATGGGTTCGACCCCCCACATTAGGGGTAGAGATTACCTAAATAAAGGGGTGCCTGGGAGGCTCAGTCCATTACACATCTTACTCTTGTCAGAGCTCAGGTCTTGATCTTAGCATTGTGTGGAACCTACTTAAAATTAAATAAATAGGGGCACCTGGGTGGCTCAGTGGGTTAGGCCTCTGCCTTTGGCTCGGGTCATGATCCCAGGGTTCTGGGATCGAGCCCTGCGTCCGGCTCTCTGCTCAGCAGGGAGCCTGCTTCCTCCTCTCTTCTCTGCCTGCCTCTCTGCCTACTTGTGATCTCTGTCAAATAAATAAATAAAATCTTTTTTAAAAATTAAATAAATAAGTTCAAATTTTTAAACATTTAAAAAAATAAAATAAATACCTTGCAAGTGCTGCTCTGACCATGTCCCAAACATTTTGAACATGAAATTTTAACATTCTTTTTTTTTAAATTTATTTTTAGTAATCTCTACACCCAATGTGGGTCTTGAACTTACGACCCTGATATCAACAATCCCATGCTCCCCCAACTGAGCCAACCAGACACCCCAACATTATTTCTATAACATGTTGTATTCTAAGAAGTTAATGGGTCAAGAAAAATAGGAATTTCTTATTAAATTTCCAAATACTTAAGAGGCACAAAGAGGGCTCTAAATTGAATACAACATTGAATTCTAATTCAATTTTCTTTTCTTTCTTTCTTAATTAAAGATTTTATTTTTAAATAATCTCTACACCCCAACATGGGGCTTGAACTCACAATGCTAAGATTGAGTCTCACGGGCTACCAATTGAGACCAGGCACCCCCAATTTTCTTTTAAATTGGAAAGTAATTTTTGTGCATTGTAGAAAATTTGAAAAATGTTCAATTACAGAAAAATGACTACCTAATGGCCTCTCATTAAAGGAAAATAATTGCTGATAACCTTTTAGATTATTTCTTCTGTCTCTTCTAGACATCCACTTTTACCTAGTTGTGCTTATTCCCTAATTTCAGGCTTTACTTAACCCTTAGAAATATAGCATTAGCATATTTCTGTGTTAAGCCTTTATGTAATAATTTCATGACTGCTTCTATTTTTAGACACTTAGGAGTTTTCTAATTTCTAGACATTTAGGAATTTTCTAATTTTTTCACAGTCATAAGGCTTTGAGGACTGCCCCCTGCATAAAGCTGCTTGCTGCTCCATCTCTGTCTCCCTCTACACTGGCCACCCCAGGTCCCAGCCTCAGACAGCCTGCTGTCCTTGGGCATTCATCCCTATTCCTAGCTCTTTAAACCACCTGCTCTTTCCCTGAGGTGTTGGTGCTACCCAGGATGTCTTTGTGCCCCACCTCTAACCCTGACACACACACCCTCTCCCAAATGACCTCAGCTCCTCTCATATAGTACTCTTATGTACTGAATGAACATCACTCAGACATCACCACCTCCTACAAGATGATTAGCTTCCCCTGGTCCCTTCCAGTCAAGTCTTGTCCCCTCCTGGTAATCTGCATTGGCTTTAGTCACTACCCACTGACTTGCGATCATCAGTTCATTTGTCGTGCCACCTCTGTCATACCCCCAGCTTCCTTCATGTCCCTAGAACCCAACAGGTTGAGAAGGTACTATGGCCCCAGGAATGTCTGATGAACAAATGGATGACTGAATGGATGAACTATAGAGGTGAGCTTTGCTGGGTCAGAGGCTCATTTTTTCCCTCTAAGTTTTGAGTATTTCACTACAAGATTAAAAAAAAAAAAAAAAAGACCATGGGGCACCTGAGTGGCTCCCTTGGTTAAGCGTCTGCCTTGGGCTCAGGTTATGATCTCAGGGTCCTGGGATTGAGCCCTGCATTGGGCTCCCTGCTCAGCAGGGAGTCTACTTCTTCCTCTCCTCCCCACTTGTGCTCCCTCTCACTGTCTCTGTTGCTATCTCCATTTCTCTCTCTCTTAAATAAATAAATAAAATCTTAAAAAAAAAATAAAACAGCCCATACATATTAACTGCTTCCACTCCCTACCCCTCCTCAAGGTTCAAAATGAGATCCCACTGCTTCAGGACACTCCCACCTACCTCAGGGGGTACAGCTCAGTCTCCTCCTAGGGTCCACAGCTCCCCCTGCTGCATCTCTGCAGTCCTATCTGTGAATCAGTCCAGGCGTGGTGCTGGGCCTGCCCTCCTCTGTCTTTCACTGGACTGTGCTGTGGGGCAAGGGCTGGTACGGATTGGTACTCACATCTGTTTTTATGGTACAGATATCCAGTACTCACTGACATACCTACAGAAGAGAAGGATAGCTCACCTTTACTGAGTTCCAAGGAGGTGTCTGAGTCTGCGTAAACCAACTTCATGTTTTCTCACTGCCTCCTCACATTAATATAATGCAATGGGAATTAAACCATCCCCATTTTACAAATGCAGAGACTGAGGTTCAGAGCAGTTAAGCCTGTGGTCACACAGCCCATAAGGGATATCTGGCTTTTTAACCTAAACTCTACCTCTAGGGCCCATAGTCTTAATTATGAACTATATTAAGAGATGTTGGGGAGGGGTGCCTGGCTCACTCAGTTGTTGGGACACGTCACTCTTGATCTCAGGGCCATGAGTTCAAGCCCCATGCTGGGTGTGGCGCCAACTTAAAAAAGAGACAAAGAGATGTTGGGGGAAAAATCAAGAATAGAGGGAGGTGGGGTGCATGGGTGGCCCAATTAATTAAGCAGTTAAGTGTCTGACTTGTTAAGTGAGCCTTGGTTTTGGCTCAGGTCATGATCTCAGGATCATGGGATTGAGCCCTGCATCCAGCTCCATACTTGGCATGGAATCTGCTCGAGATTTTCTCTCTCCCTTTCCTTCCCCCTCTGACTCTCCCATGTGTGCACATGCTTTCTCTCTCAAATAAGTAAATAAAATCTTAAAAAAAAAAAAAAAGAGTAAGGGCTCCTGGGTGGCTCAGTTGGTTGAGTTTCCAACTCTTGGTTTCAGCGCAGGTCATGATCTCGGGGTGGTGGGATCGAGCCCCACATGGGCTCTGCACCCGGTGAGGGTCTGCTTGAGATTCTTTCCCTGTGCCTTCCCCCCACACTTGCACATGCATGTGTGCTCTGTCTCTCTCTCAAATAAATCAATCTTAAAAAAAAAAAGTAGAGGGAAGAGGATGGAGAGGAGCATTAGGAAAGGGAGAAGTCATGGTAACCCCACCTATCTCTTCCTGCAGTCCTGTCAGTTCTCCATTGTTGACCAACTGTCCCCATGGCCTGCATACACCACTGGTCAGACCATTCTGCATAATCGAAAGCCCTGTTCATATGATTATCGGAAACGAGCAGGGTAAGCTGGGGTCAGCCCCGTGGTGGATAGGCTGTACAGATCCAACATTGGATCCAGAGATAGCTTGGGGGTGTGTGCTGCCCCAGATTAATGATGCAAGAGCCCTGTGGGGTGCCCATCACATCTCATCCCACCATCCCCTGCAGTAGCTGGCAGAAGCAGCCCCTGGGCATTAGTAAGCCGAGGTACCTGGAGCAGCTAGAGAACTACCTGCGCAAGGAGCTCCTCCTGCTGGACCTGAGCACAGATTCTACCCAGGAGCTGAGGCTGCAGGTTAGAGTCACGGAATAACTGTGGGGAGGGTGGGAGAGCAGGTGGGAGGAAATCTTACTCACTAGGACTGAGCAATTCAGACTTCAGGAGAGACCAGCCTCAGGGCACCTGGGTGGCTCAGTCCTTAAGCATCTGCCTTTGGCCTCAGTTCACGTTCCCAGGGTTCTGGGATCAAGCCCATCGGGCTCCCTGTTCAGCAGGAACCCTGCTTCTCCCTCTCCCACCCCGCCCCCTACTTGTGTTCCCTCTCTTGCTGTGTCTCTCTGTCAAAGAAATAAATAAAATTAAAAAAAAAAAAAAAAAGGAGAGACCAGCCTCTCCCAGCTCTTTGGGTTCCCCATCCCTAAAGGGAATGTGTTCTATGACAAAGTTAGTGAGCAGGCAAAGCTGCCAGTATAAAACCAAAATTCTTCTGAGGTTTGATTTTCCACAGCTGAGTCAGGTGGTAGACTGGATGCTGTTTCCAGTCCCTTCAGCTCCGTGATCTTCAGTGACTAGCATGGGTTGTTGGACATCAATCAATGGAGCCTGAATCCTGGCAGTTGGACAAGATGGGATCACACAGTGTTCACCAGCCTAGGGATGACAGACCCAAGCTTGAGGAGCTTAGCGCAGACACATAGAAACACCTAGATGCAGATTAGATTCTAATACATATTAAGGAGGGAATCACCAAACTCGCGCTCAAACAAGGATAATGACAGGGAATCCCTCACTTCTGACTTAGTCACTGACAGAGCATTTGCTGAGTGTCATCTGCGTGCCAGGCCCTGAATGGGGCCTTGAATGCAACCTCACAGTCTGAAGGTACTTCATCAAGGAAGCAGAACGTCAGAGAAGGCATATAGCTATGAAGTGGTGGGGCTGGGATACGAGCTCAGGGCTGATTCCAGAACCTGTGCTAATTCCAGTACATAATGCTGCCTCCAAAAACTTCTGTATCCAAATGGAATAGGAAATCACACCTCTGTTTGGTCAGAATACAAGGCTGGGGCATTTGATCTCCTCCTGCCTCCACAGGTCTATAGCTATCTATAGTCTACAGATAGCAAGGGGTGAGAGGCCAACTGAGGCACAGGGCTTGGAGAAGGCTGGCTGCCTGGAGAACCAGAGTGGGGTGGCCCTGACCCAGGTCATTTGCCAGACTTCAGAGATAGTATCAGGAGAGACCTCCAGAGAACAGTTGAGAAGGAAAGAGCTGCCCCTCAGCTTCCTGGCACTGAGAGACCCATGTGGTGCCCTGGGGGATTTATTTGAATATGGGTGACCTTGCAGCTTCATGCTACAATACTTCTAAGCTTAAGAGAGTGGCAGCTATAGGCCAGGAGGTGACAGGTCCCCTTTTCTTGCCAGCCTTACAGAGAAATCTTTGAGTTCTTCATAGAGGACTTTAAAACATACAAGCCATTGCTATCCTCCATCAAGAATGCGTATGAGGTGATGCTGGGTAAGACTGCAGCCTCTGTGCCCGGATCCAGTCTGGAGGGCATAGAGAAGATCCTACTCTGACCTTCTGGGGCTGTGCAGAAGTATTGGGGCAGCTACTAACTGGGTCTTGAGGTCACCACTCAGCTTTTTTGCTTATACTGTCCTGTGTGATAAGAGCACCTGACTACCTCCTGTCCTTGGGAAACATGGTAAGGCAGTATCTATTGGAAAGAAATCAACTTTACTATTGAGAGTAAAGCCCAGGAAGGAGTGAGTACCTCTGGAAAGTGATGAGCCTCCCCAGTCAGACACGGGAGGTTCTGGGCATGGTACAGCTACAGGACTAAAGGCTATAGGGAGAAAAGGCATAGATGAAATCCCATTCCTCAGACAGACTCTGTCTTTGGTTTAAAAGCAAATGCAGGGGGGTGCCTGGGTGGCTCAGTGGGTTAAAGCCTCTGCCTTCGGCTCGGGTCATGATCTCAGGGTCCTGGGATCGAGCCCCGCATCGGGCTCTCTGCTCAGCGGGGAGCCTGCTTCCCCCTCTCTCTCTGCCTGCCTCTCTGCCTGCTTGTCATTTCTGTCAAATAAATAAAATATTTTTTAAAAAAAAGCAAATGCAGGAAGGCATTAAACAGGGTCCATGCTTTGAACAAGGCATATACATAGACTCCTGGAGTCTGCAAGACATAGCCACTCACTGTGACCTTAGGATCAGTGTCTCCTGACTGTTTTCTATGGTCCCAAAGGGACTCTCCTACCTGTCCCTGCCTAGCCCACCAGAGGCAGAAGATTCGGGCTCTGGAGCCCCTGAAGGCCAAGCTTGTCACTGTGAATGAGGACTGCAATGAGAGAATCCTGGCCATGAGGGCTGAGGAGAGATATGAAATCTCCATGCTGAAGAGAGAGAAGATGAATTTGCTAAAACTCATTGACAAAAAGAATGAGGAGAAGATCTCATTGCAGAGTGAGGTGAATGGAGGTAGTGTGGTGACCAACTCCCTGAATTCCTGCTGCCCCCACCCCAGGGGTGATCTGAGGCCCTGGGCACTAAAGTGACTCCCTAACTCTACCCTTCTGCCTGGATTGATATACTGAGCTACTACCTGTCTCCTTCTCCCTCCACCTTTCCTGTTTCCAGGCCCTGATGGGGCCACTCAGCACCCATCCCATGCCTTTTGATGGCTAGCTATGTATAGCCCCTGACCTCACAGCTACCTTCCCAACAGGTATCCAAACTGAGAAAGAATTTAGCTGAGGAGTACCTGCGCTACCTCAGTGAGCGAGATGCCCGCAAAATCCTCATTGCAGACCTGAATGAGCTGCGATACCAGAGGGAGGACATGTCACTAGCCCAGTCCCCAGGTAAGCCTGAGGTGGTTTCTCTCCAGTGAGGACGTACTAGAGAGGATTCTCGCCACTCATCCCTATTCATTCAACTCTTTTAATGTCTGTTCATCCATGCCCATTCACAAAGTGGGGATGTTCCTGCTGCTGCCTGGGTCTATGGATCTTTTGAGCTGGACTGAGAATCATAGACTCATTGTTTAAATAGGAAGCAATTGTTGCCTGCTGAGACAGCCTGGACTCCCTGAAAGCAGGACAGGCCTGGTACCCCATGTCCTGGGCTTCTCTATTTAAGCCTGAAGTTCTAAGCTGTTAGGGCTCTGGGAAAGACCCAGGGCTTCCCAATCAGGGAGAAAAGGACCTGGGACCAAGCCCCGAGGGACACTCTAAACCTACCCTGGGTTACAGGCTCTAGAGCCAGGGTAACACAAGCTGGCGGGTACTCTGGCAGGCATCTGGGGGGAGGACCCTGTGAAGTTAACACTGGCTCTGAAGATGACCCGGCAAGACCTGACCCGCACGCAGATGGAACTCAACACCATGAAGGCCAACTTTGGAGATGTGGTGCCCAGGAGGGACTTTGAAATGCAGGAGAAGACCAACAAGGATTTGCAGGAGCAGGTATAGGTACTGGTGGGTGGGTAGGGCAAGGCAGGGTCATGTAGGTAGGTAACAAGCTGTTCCACAGCTGGACAGCCTGAGAAGTGACTATGAAGAGGTCTGCAAGGAGCACGAGATACTGCTGCAGTTGCACATGACCACACTGAAAGAGCGGGACCAGTTTCATTCTGAGCTCCAGGAGATCCAGCGTACCTCTACGCCACGGCCTGACTGGAGCAAGTGCGAAGGTAATTGATGGCCGTTGTGCTCCCAGGGACTGCTCAAGGATGTGATTTGAACTCCAGCTCCCTCTTTCCACCTGCAGATGTGGTGGCTGGGGGCCCAGATCGCTGGCAAAAGCTGGCTGAGGGCAAGAACAGCGACCAGCTGGTGGATGTACTCCTGGAGGAGATTGGCGAGGGACTGCTCCGGGAGAAAGACTTCTTTCCTGGTCTGGTAGGGGTCCCTGGGCTCAGGAGGTTTGGGGCCAGAGTCAGAACAGCCAGGCCTTGCCGCTAAGACTTGAGGTTCTGGGTGAACCATCTGGGGCTCTCCCTGGGCCCAGAGATGAACTGACACTCTCCTTTCCAGGGCTATGGGGAAGCCATCCCTCCTTTCCTTCGATATGATGGCTTTGTGGAGAACAAGAAGCCAAGCAAGAAGGATGTGATAAACCTCCTCAAGGATGCCTGGAAACAACGTCTTGTTGAGGAGGTCAGATCTCATGGGCCATTTTGGCTTGGTGTGGCCTCCAGAGTCTTCCAGGGGGTCCCATTGGGGTGTTAGAGAGAAGGGCCAACCCACCATGGGGTAGGCTTACCAAACAGTCATCTCCCACCCTACAGAAAGAGAAATTCCCAGATTTCTTCTTCAGTTTCCTGGAGCATCGCTTTGGACCTGGTGAAGCCATGGCTTGGGCTTACACCATTTTTGAAAATATCAAGCTCTTCCGCTCTAACGAGGTCATGAGTCAGTTCTATGCCGTCTTGATGGGAAAGGTGAGGTTGGGGCTGGCCCTCTCTTTGTCCCAGGCATAAGCCGGCTCTATCCCTACCACTCCAGGAAGCAGCAAATTAGTCAATGCTTCCTTCCCTGTAGAGGAGTGAGAGTGTATACATCAAGCAAAAAGAGACAGTGGCACAGCTGCTGAAGGAGATGACAAATGCCGACAGTCAGAATGAGGGGGTGATAACCATGGAGAACTTAAGGTGAGAGTCTGGTCCAGCTATCCAAACTCCTGTCCAACATTTCATCTGGCCAGGCTCCCAGATATGCAGGAGAAAGGGGAGCCTGGCAGGAAGGACTCACAGCCTCAACACTTGTCTTTTGAGCACTGGTGGGGCTGGCAGAGGGGTACAGGAAGATGGGTAAGCAGACCTCAGCCAGGCCTCTTGGCCCTTGTGTCTCCCCATAGCACTGTCCTCAAGAGCAACTTCCCCTTCAAGAAGGAGGAGAAAATTCAGGAGTTGATGGAGGCAGGAGGCTGGCATCCCAACAGCAGCAATGCAGACTTGCTGAACTACCGCTCGTTATTTATAGAGGTACCCACCTCTATATCTGTATGTGTTGGGCAGGGGTTGTCCGGGAATTTGCCTAGCCCTGCCCTAGCCTCTGCTAGACCCCAGCCAATATGTTCTCACCCTGCCGTGTGGCCCCTCCCAGGATGAAGAAGGCCAGAGTATGCCCTTTGTACAAAAGCTGTGGGAACAGTACGTGGATGAAAAGGATGAATACCTACAGGAGCTAAAACAGGAACTGGGCCTAGAACTGTGAGTAACTCCTGAGCCCTTAGGCCCACTCAGCCATAGGCAAGTCTCTATGCCACAGGGTGGCATCTCAAGGCCTTGGGTCTCCCTCTGCACTGCTGAGCTTGCTGCTGGGCACTATATACTACTCAAGTTCAGCAGAGGACACCTGGGGGTCTGGGGCGCAGAAAGGAGAGGTCAAGGCCTACCTCTCTTTCTTTGTGGGGGTAGCTATTATGAAGTAACCCTACCCAGGCTACGTGAAGCCCTGATGAACATCGATCCCGGGCTGGACAAGCAGACCCTAAATGGCTACTTGAGCCGGGCCTTCCAGCTCCCCATGACAGAACTGCCTGAGGAGGGTGAAGAGAAGGAAGAAGGCATTGTGGTACGGCTCAAGATTGCCCTGGAACGGCTTCAGATGACTGACATCAGGCGCATGGGGTCTCGAGAGCAGGAGCCTGCAAGCTAGGGCCACTGTGGGCAGCCTTAGTGCTCCAGTACTGCTAACCTCTGAATTTTAGTATAAAATTATTTGTCTGAACCTGTTCTCCAGGTTATGTTGGGGCGTTGAGGGGAGGGAAGGAGGGGAATTGATCCTGGCCTGGCTGGCCCCAGGATATATATCAAAACACAGCACATTCTGTTTGTGACACTTTATTGATGCTGGGGAGGTGGGGAGGAGATCTGGAAGAATAGGTGGACCAGTCCCCTAGGCAGGGACTGGGCAGGTGTTGAGGCCTGGCCACTACTGGGCAGGGAAGACAGAGTTGCCACTGAATGCACAAGGGATGAGCAGCTGCCGGTATTCCAGGGGCAGGTGCCGCTCCACAAGCACATGCAGGGAGACTTGGTCGTTGACCAGGCCCTGCCTGTAGCAGAGGGGGATAGAGATAGAATCAGGGCCAACACTCCCACACCCAGCACCTCCCTGCTTCTGCCCACTTACCGTCGCATCAGCAGTTCCAGGTCCTCTGGCCTCACAGTCTTGCGGCCAGCATGAGCAGCAAATACCTCTAAGTCATCACAAAGATGCTGGAAATACTTGTCCAGGCTGCCAAAAGGGTTGGGGTAAAAGACTCAACAGTCTATTGATGATCTGAGGGGCTCCTCTCCCCACCCTGCGTGTCCAGGACTCACCACTTCTCCACCATCTCAAGAGCCTTCTTCTCCATGGGCATCTTAGCATAGAAGCTAAAGAGTTTCACATAGTGGCTCAATCCAGTCTTGTGGGGATCTTGACGGGGCCTGGGGCCATGGGTTCGGGCCCTGGGGGGATGCCTGGTCGATAGAGGCTCCAGAAGCTCTGAAGATAAGCTGGGGGCAGGAGTGGATAGTTAGCTAAAATGCTAACCAAAGAGGCCCCTAATCAAAAACAAGTCTTTTTTTTTAAGATTTAATTTATTTATTTGACAGAGAGAGAGATCACAAGTAGGCAGAGAGGCAGGCGGAGAGAGGAGAGAAGCAGGCTCCCCGCTGAGCAGAGAGCCCAACGCAGAGCTTGATCCCAGGACCCTCAGATCATGACCTGAGCCGAAGGCAGAAGCTTAACCCACTGAGCCACCCAGGCGCACCTCAAAAACAAGTCTTATTGGCTCCTGCAAAGACTAGGGCCCATGTGCTCCTTGGCTAACCTGGACAAATAGCTCTAATTATCTACTGGCGGGCAGTGGGAACAGAGGGCCACACAGAGGCCTGGTCTTTTCCTGTGGCCCTGATCCTCCAGTCTGGACCCAGAGTCCCAGTCTAAACTCATTGTATAAGCTAGTACTTGCTCAGGCCTTGACCCTCAGGCCTCTGCATGAACATTCTTTCCCCTCAGCCTGTTGCTGCCTATCTGATTCTGCTAATCATCCCCCAGGAAGCCTTCTCTGACTATATACTGACTTAGGCATTTCCCCTACCCAGGTTCCTCTAAGAACCTGGAAGCATGGGGCGCCTGGGTGGCTCAGTGGGTTAAAGCCTCTGCCTTCGGCTCAGGTCATGATCCCAGGGTCCTGGGATCGAGCCCCACATCGGGCTCTCTGCTCGGCAGGGAGCCTGCTTCCTCCTCTCTGCCTGCCTCTCTGCCTACTTGTGATCTCTATCTGTCAAATAAATAAATAAAATCTTAAAAAAGAAAAAAAAGAACCTGGAAGCATGCACTAGGATGACACATGTACTCAGTGAGCCCCACCCAGCCCACTTCAGGGTGCTCTCTTGAGTGATCATCTGCATACCAACGGGAAGGGGAATAACTCTTTGGTTCTCAGTGCCAAGCTCAGAAGCCTGCCCCCTTCCCAAGAGGTCCATGCAGTACAAGGTCATGGGATCTTACACTGTAGTGCTAGGCAGTGGGGCTGGCTCAAGAAACTGAGGTCGCTTGGCCTGAAGAAACTCAGTGGTGCTGGAGGCCAACTCTGGACTTGCTGTAGAGAAAGTGCAGGGTTAGAGGGGGCTCAGGCTTGACTATCTCACCCCACTGTTAAGGCCCACAGGTTCCTTGTCCTGTTCCTCGAGAGCCCTATCTAGCTCTGGTCAGTCAAACAATGGGCCCCTCAGAGTGTCCCTGACCCAATACCACTTGTGCCCAGAAACAAAACCTAGGGGTACAGCTCCTCAGATTACAGACTGAACACAGCTAAACTGAACACAGTCAACCATTTACTACCTTGTGCCTGCACTGGGCTCTTTACCTGTCCGGCCAGAGATGTCCTCATCTTCTAAAGATCCTTCTGGCTCCTTGGCCTCAAGAGCTTCTGTCATTTCTCCACGTCCCTTAGACTTTTCTGTCCTGACAGATCCTTGTGTTCCTGTTGAGCCCATCACTTCACTCACACTCAAACTTTCCTCCATCATTTTCTCTGCCTCCTCGCCAACTCCATCCTGTAAGGGCTCTACTCCATCTTCTCCAGAGATAGCACTGTTATTGTTTGGGGAGCTCACAGCAAGGACATCAATTTTCTTTGCCTTTCCTGCCAGAAGTTGGGCTGGTTTTCCAGGATCTGAATCAAGGGATAGAATATAGGTTCGAGAAGCAGTAGCCCAAGGCTATAGCTCTGAGAAGGATAAAGGTAGTATAATAAACCCAGTCTAGCTCACTGAGGAGAAATGTCCAGAAGCAGACCCAAGGTACTTGTTTGGAGTATCTTGGTCCAAAACCAACTCTGCTCTGACATGTAAGAGGAACCAATACCCAGGGGACTCTGCAGGGCACACACATAGGCCTGAGGAAGGAAAAGCACCAGTGCCAGTTTTCATCCAAGGCTTAGCTCTGGGCCATGTGCCCTACATACTCACTGTGGTTCTGCAGCCTAGACCCACTGCTCTGTGTCTTATGACTGACAGCCCTCTCAGCATTTCCAGCCTCAGTGTGAGAGAGAAAGGGCAGGGAGTGGTACACACTGGGGGAATGGCCAACCAAGGGTTGGGAGAAGGGCTGAGTGTCCTCCAACACGGTATCCGTTGGCAGGGTGGCAACAGGGGTTCTGAGGCTGTCACCTGGAAATGAAAGGCCAGTTGACACTCTGTTTTCCAGGCCCACCTGCTGCTACCCAGTCACCAGGGCCTGGGCAGCGGACCCCATGAGTCTGCCCCAGGTAGCCTTCAGAAAAAACTACCTAGTACTCTAAGACTTATCCTCCTTCCACAGCTCTCTTTGCTTACCTTCCTGCTTCTTAGCCTGGCATTCCCACCCTCCACAGCTTGTCTCACCAAAACTGCTCACCTATCCTTCTACACTTCTCACTCTGCTAAGAACCCTCCTCTTAATCTACAATCTAGTGAACTTGACTTGTTTCCTGGAATCAGTCTGCCTGGTCAGTCCTGACTGGCCCGCTGCTCCCGAAACCTGACCGTTATCTATCTCCCAAGAAGCTCCAGCCACCACACCACACCTTTCCTACCCTCAGCCCTGTAGCTTCTCAGGAATATGGGATCCTAGAAGATACTGGGCCCAAGACTGGGACCCCACTAAAACATGGACCTTGGAGAAAGAAAGCAGAAACTCCTCATAGATCTAATAGCAAGCTTGCTCACTGTCCTTGACCTGACAGAGAGAGGAGTAATCCTGGACTCAGCAGCACCTCCTTTGGGGGGGTGGGAGAGGGAAATCTCAGCCTTACCTGGAGAAGCCAAGGCCAAAGATGTATCTCGCAGATCCTGCAAAAATGCACCCATATCTACAGCTCGGCGGGTAGGAGGTCTGCGAGCCAAGCCAGGCCTCTGTACTGACTGTGGCTGGAGAGGCGTGGCAAAGGTCAAACTGAGGGAGCTGGTGGGAGGGAGGAGGCACAAAGGAAAGTCAGGTATCTAAGGCCCAATTTTCAAGAGAATTCCCCCATCTGCCCTGGGGCTCACATCTTTTAGAACATAGCCATGATGCCAGAAAGCTAAAACTTGCAGGGATCAGTGTGGCCAGATTCCATCCCAATCAATACCTCCCTCTCCTAGCCTTTTCAACAACCCCAGGATAGGCAACAGCACCTGGTGAGGGAGGAGGCACTGGCATTCCCACGAGGCTCTGCTAGAGAATTTAAAAAGAAACCATGGTAAGTTACCAGGCTCACGAAAGCCCTCTCTCAGAAAGCCTCTCTAGAGGGCAAGAGAGGGTGGCCAAAGGTGGTGTTCAGGGTCTTACCTTGGGAGAGAGGCAGTCCCTGGTCCATTTCTTGCTGAAACACTGATAATCGCAGCCTCTGCTTCCTCCTGCCAGGAGCCAGAAGACCTAGAGCCAGGGTTGTGGGGGGCTCAAGCTCAGGAAGTTGCAGCTCCAGGCTACAAGGATGGAACTTATCTCAGACAGGCCAGGAAGCCCAACACTGGCTTCTGGGGCCCTCAAGAGACTCCCTTATCAGAGCTGCCCAACAGCCCAGTGCAAGGGAAGAATTCACTGTGCACCTGCCCCGACTGCTTTCCTGTCTAGAGGACCGGACCACTTGCGGTGTCGGCACTGGCTTCACCACAGACTTTGGCATCATGATGGAAGATTCTGGGGCTGCAGAGACAGCAAGCAAAGGGCAGAGTTGGCAGGGCAGGCTGCCCTGAATGAGGGATACCAAGGGACTGGTGTTTAAGCCTGATCAGCAAGTTAGTGTTCACTCACCAGTTAGAATGATGTTTTTCAGCAGAGTCCGGGGTGTCTGTTCCTCCAGGTTCCCACTGGTATGAACATGGGCCAATCTGCCGATAGACTGCGTAAAAGCACCAAGCAGTCAGTCCGTTCCTTTGCCTTGAGATTCCCTCAAGCCCCCTGAAGGCAGCAAGAGCCCTGTAGTGGTCAGTGGGCTGGGCACTTACCCTAGCTCTGTGGGAACCTCGCCTCACACTCATCTTTGTTGGGGTGCTCAGCCTCCTGGAGGAAGGTGTTTCAAGTAGAGCTTTCTGGGCACTGTGTAAAGACCAATAGCTCTAGGAATTAAGTAGGGAGAGGGAACTAGGGGATGCAGAGATGTGCTTTCATCAGGGATTTTGACCTGAAGCCCTTTTCCCTCAAGGCCAGGGACCCAGAAACCACTTGCCCCTCCCACAGCCTCTGTTCCAAGCTCTGTGTCAACAGCTCTGTGGATGAAGGGAACCTAAGGGATATAGGAAGAAGGAAGGACTATAATGATCCAGCCAGAGGGAGGGGCTGAGGAAAGCTTTACAGAACTGACTCTGTTAGAAGTAACAAGAGGAGCAGTTATAAGAGTATTCATTCCTGGCATTAAAATAACAAGCCAAGAAGGATATTTAAATATTTTGAAGCCTTTTAAGTACTTGCCAGGGTTTCCCGGCAACTTCTACATTGGTCACTCCAGCCCTAGTCTTCATTCCAGTCCCTCTCAGATTCCCAAGGCACAACTCCCACCTTATCACTTACAGGTCTAAAACCTACAGTGAATAGCAGCCCCGGGGGCCTATAATAGAACTGCACTGCCCCAGTCTGGCAGATGCCAATTTCCACACCAACTGCACCAAGAGCTCACCACAGCCCTCATCCACCGATACTACCAGGAGGTCAGGCCAAATTCCCTGCTCTCTAGCAAAGCATCTTTCTATTTCCTGCCTCCAGAATTCTGCCCAGGCTGTGCTCTCTATCTCCTTTCCCATCTTCCAGCTGGGAACTACAGGGAAAGGGAACTGAATGTGCAGGAAACGGTGGGGACCATAGGAGGCAGTTCAGGGAAGATGCCTGAGCTGGTGTGGGGGAAGGTGTTGCCCAGAGAACAGGACAGAAGGCCAGATTCTGAGCGCCTAGAAGCAAACACCCAAAGACGCGAGCAGTGTTGAGCTCTGTAGTCCTGAGAACTGGCAGCCTCGAGTCTCGCGGGTGGGGACACAAACAGCTGACCTGAACCCGGTAAACGGTGGACCCAGTTCTCGGAAGCCTGGGCCCTGAGGCTCTCCGAGACTCAGCTTCCCTCTCCAAACAGGGTCTGCCCTGGATCCTGCTGAGGTCTCACCCCCTAATCCCTATGGCTGCTCACACTCTCGGGCAGCTCCCCGCCATACCCAACTCTAGCACTCCGGCGTCGCCGTGGGGTGAGCGTATCCGCAGTATCCAGCACGCGCCGCAAGAGCGTGCGCGTCGTAGGCTCGCTGTCGCGGTTGTAGCTCTCCGCCATCGCCTCAGCCGTCCGCCTCCCAACCGCTGAGGTAGCCGAGGCCGCCGCCTTCCCGCCGCCGCATTTAAGCCAACTCTCGCGAGACTGCCGCACGGCCTCACGGGAGTTGCAGTTCTAACCCTACTGCTCAGAGGCGCGAGGAACGTGTTGCGATGGTTGTAACCTGGATTTGGAGGCACTTTTATTTGGAAGTGCACCTGGATAAACGTGTGCAACCCGTCGAAGCCTTGGTTTCTTCATCTGTAAGTTGAGGATGATACGCACCTTATAAGGGGGTCGTAGTACTTAAGTGAAATATATATTTTTAAGTGTTTACTTACTTAAGTAATCTCTACACCCAAGGTGGGACTGGAACTCACCACGCCGAGATCAAGAGTCCTCTGCACTACAGACTGAGCCAGCCAGGAGCCCCTCAATGATATGATGTTTAACTCAATGTATGATATATAGTAAGCTCCATCCTCAGTAAGTAGCAGTCATTAGTATTAGAATGTCTTATTCCTCGCTCCCTCTGGAGTTGAGGCGGGACACCTAGCCCAGGAAAAAATAATTTTACCCTCTATGTGACCTGGTCAGATTTGCATTTGTGAACACCACTCTGCCTTGGAAGAGATCGGTCTGTAGGCCAAAGACTAGTGTGCTACTTGTGATCCAGAAATGTTATGATCTCCAAACATGTGCAATTTGAAGATGAATTTTGGCTCTCAAAAGTTCTGGTAACACTAAAGACTCTTACTATATTTTCACCAAGACAGCCTCCCCATATTTTTTTAAATATTCATGGAAACTTAATTAGAACTTGAGTTCTGAGTCTCCCGTGGAGTTATCCTTTTGCTTCTAGATCAGGTGCCTATGTGTTTTACATAACTGAATACATTTTATGTTTGCTACTTGTTAAAAAAAAAAAAAATACTGGGTGCATGAAGTGAGGGAGGGAGGAATGAGAGACTAGCAAGAACCAGACCATGTGGTGTCTCACAGGCTCTGGAAAGGAGTTTGGACATTATTCAAAATGCAATAGGCCATTGGAGGGATTTAAGCAGAGGAATCATATATATGGCATATCATATATATGTGTGTGTGTGTGTGTGTGTGTGTGTATGGCTCATCACATATATATATGTGTGTGTGTGTGTGTATGTCTATCCATATGAACAACAGATTTTGTAGAGAAGGCAAGATTGGAAACGGAGGCATGTGACAAGGTTCTACCCATTCTCCTGAGGTGACAAGATTGAGGGTGGGTAGGGCCTTCACGATGGGGAGAAAGCTATGCATTTTAGATGTTATAAGTGTAAAGGATTAAGTGTAGATTAGAGGTGATTTTATTTACTGGAAGGTAGAGTTGTTTTTTTTTAAGATTTTATTTACTTGAGAGAAAGAGAGCACCAGCTAGGTGAAGAGTAGAGGGAGAAGCAGAATCCACACTGAGCAGAGACCCTGATAGGGCACTCAATCCAGGGACTCAGGGATTGTGACCTGAGGCAAAGGCAATTGCTTAACCGACTGAGCCACCCAGGTGCCCTGTTTTTTGTTTTTAAGATTTTATTTATTTATTTGACAGAGATCACAAGTAGGCAGAGAGAGAAAGAGAAGGAAGCAGGCTCCCTACTGAGCAGAGAGCACGGCTGTGGGGCGCGATCCCAGGACCCTGGGATCATTACCTGAGCCGAAGGCAGAGGCTTTAACCCGCTGAGCTACCCAGGTGCCCCACACCCAGGTGCCCTGGAGGTAGAATTTTACTGAGCATAATCTTCACTCTGTGTACATGAAGAAATGATATAAATTCGACCTCTCATTAATATTTTTGTGTAAGGTGGGTTTATTTTTATTTTTATTTTTTTTAATTTATTTATTTGTCAGAGAGAGGGAGAGAGAGCGAGCGAGCACAGGCAGAGTGGCAGGCAGAGGCAGAGGGAGAAGCAGGCTCCCTGCTGAGCAAGGAGTCCGATGTGGGACTCGATCCCAGGACGCTGGGATCATGACCTGAGCGGAAGGCAGCTGCTTAACCAACTGAGCCACCCAGGCCAGGCGTCCCAGTAAGGTAGGTTTTGAGACAGGTAGGAACAGAACTCTACTGGTAATAGTAGGATGATGAAAATACAAAATAACGAATAACAATGATCTTTTGCTTAATTTTGCCTCTACTGCACACATTTTATAAACATTTAATCATATAACAAAGTGTGTATTCATGTTTTTATTGTTGTATATTCACCCAAATGAATGCACATCTTTCACCATGGACTGCATTCCTAAGTTTGAAGGGGTTCAAGCTGTGGACCTCAGCTGCATAGGCCAAGAGCAGTGGGATGTTTTCTTCTTACAGGTCTGTGAAGCCCATGCCAATAACCACAGAGCACACTGATTGTAAACAGAAAACACAATGGTGATGTTTGGATGTAGGGACCAAATAATTCACTTCCCATTGTCCTGTACTTTTCCAAAACATTTTAAGTTTGGGATCCTTTTATAATAAAGCACTTAAAAAAAAAATAACAGTTAACTTGGGGTGTTGTATTTTTTTCTTTCACCAGCTTTTAAGTTGCCGGTCTTTGGCAGCTCTTCCTACCCACGGGTCCTGTCCCCGTGGTTTAATAAACAACCATTTTGCACCAAGGATGTATCAAAAATTCTTTCTTGGTCATCGGCTCCGGACCTCACCCCACCGAACCTCACCTATATTCTAGAACTTCATCAATCCCAGGGTCCTGGGATGGAGCCCCGAGTCGGGCTCTCTGCTCAGCAGGAAGCCTGCTTCTCCCTCTCCCTCTGCCTGCCTCTCTGCATACTTGTGATCTCTCTCTGTCAAATAAATAAAATCTTTAAAAAAAAGATAAAATAAACTGCCGGTCTTTTTTGTTTTTATGTTGAATAAGTAGAAATAGTATACACTAGGCTTCAATTTCATTCCCATGGTCTGTAGTCAGGAGGAAAAAAATGAGAAGGGAGAGTCGAGAAGGGTGAAAAAAGGCAAGAAGTAGGAGAAGGGGAACTCAGCAAAGGAGGACTAGCTTGCAGGTAAATCCCTGGAACAACTGCCTGGCCTTTCCCCTTCATTTTTCACAGCCTCTCTTGCCCTTTAGAACATTTTCTCCATACACGTGGTGGGCTGGAGAGGTATCTTATTACAATACAAATTCTGTCCATCCTCTGGTTCTTCAACAGCTCCCAGTCATCTGCAGAATTAAACCCCAAATCTTTTAACTTAGCTCAGTTTGGTATCTTTCAGCGCTTCAGCTACCCCGCCAGTCCTCTTCCAGGCTTTTTTTTTTGGGGGGGGCGGCTAGCCTAGTTATTTCCTCAGGGCCAGGTACTCCCCCCTCACTCAAGCTTTTCACCATTTTTTCTTCCTTGGCTTCCGCTTCCCATTTTCTCCTCTGTCCTATTCATTAGTTTGTAGCACTTATTTCTGTGATTAGACATCCATTCGGGTGCATTCACATCTATTATCCACAAGTCGGACCCTCATCCTTCTATGTAGTCAGGCCTGGTCGGTTGAGCTCCTTCCTTCAGCAAGGTTCCCAACTCAGTGCTCGGTACTCTCCACACAGTAGGCACCTTCTGGTGACTGTGTTTAGGTGAGTATGTGAGTCAACTCAAGCAGCAGCTGAATTAGACGAGTCCTCAACGCAGAGAAAGGGGCTCCTGAGGTTTTTCTGGGTACTGAAGCTCAGGTCCCCCACCCAATCCCCGCGGGAATGCCATCAATTCAGAGCCCCGAGGATTGGGGAAGCGCTTCCGGCGGACACACAACCTCACCCAAATTCTAGTCCCCCGTAACCCAACCTCTCCCTTAGGCGGCGCTCCAGGCCGCAGTCGCCGAGCTCAGCGCACGGCATTGCGGGAGTTGTAGTTTCCGTAAGCAAACGCCCAAGGCGCTTGCGCACTACAGAGGCGCGCGCCGCCCGACCTCCCTCCCCGCATCAGGATTCTGGGTCCTTGTGAAGGGCGGTCCAGGCGACAGCGTTCCAACTGAATACGCCTCTATAGTCGGCCGGGGATAAGCCGGGTGGTAAGAATCTGTTCTGCGTGGGCCGTCACGGTGCCCTGGAAAGCGGCCGGAATAATCACGCCCCCGCTCCGGAAGTGAGCAGCTTCTGGCGCGGTGCATTGTGGGGGGCGTAGTCCTCCTTCCCAGGCGGTCCTTCGCGGCGTCCCCGGGGCCGACTCCGGAGCGCAGGCGGGCGGCCGGGCGGGCGGCGCAGCGCGGGCCGGCGGGAAGCGTATTCTGGGCACGGGGCGCCGGGCCAGGCCGGCCGCGCCGGGCGGCAGTAGTGGGAGGCCGCCTAAGGCCCCGCGCGGCGCCGCCCGTCGAGGGGCGGGCGGCGGCAGACCGACCGGGCCGTCGAAGGGCTCAGGAGGCCGGTGGGCCGGGCCGAGCCGGGCCGCGCGGCGCAGCCATGCCAGGCTTTACGTGCTGCGTGCCGGGCTGCTACAACAACTCGCACCGGGACAAGGCGCTGCACTTCTACACGTTTCCCAAGGACGCTGAACTGCGGCGCCTGTGGCTCAAGAACGTGTCCCGCGCTGGCGTCAGTGGATGCTTCTCCACCTTCCAGCCCACCACGGGCCACCGACTCTGCAGCGTCCACTTCCAGGGCGGCCGCAAGACCTACACTGTGCGCGTCCCCACCATCTTCCCGCTGCGCGGCGTCAACGAGCGCAAAGTAGCGCGCAGACCCGCGGGGGCTGCAGCCGCCCGCCGCAGGCAGCAACAACAACAGCAGCAGCAGCAGCAGCAACAACAACAACAGCAACAGCAGCAGCAGCAGCAGCAGCAGCAGCAGCAGGCGTCGCCCTCAGCCTCTACTGCCCAGGCCTCCCAGCTGCAGCCGAACCTGGTGTCTGCCTCTGCTGCTGTGCTCCTCACCCTTCAGGCCGCTGTAGACAGCAGCCAGGCTCCGGGGTCCGTTGCCCCAGCGCCCACCACTCCCACCGGCGAAGACGTAAAACCCATCGACCTGACCGTGCAAGTGGAGTTCGCCGCTGCAGAGGGCGCAGCTGCCGCAGCCGCCGCGTCGGAGCTAGAGGCTGCTACGGCAGGGCTGGAGGCCGCAGAGTGCCCTATGGGTCCCCAGCTGGTAGTGGTGGGGGAAGAGGGCTTCCCTGATACTGGCTCCGACCACTCGTACTCCTTGTCGTCAGGCACCACGGAGGAGGAGCTCCTGCGCAAGCTTAATGAGCAGCGGGACATCCTGGCGCTGATGGAGGTGAAGATGAAAGAGATGAAAGGCAGCATCCGCCACCTGCGTCTCACTGAGGCCAAGCTACGAGAAGAACTCCGTGAGAAGGATCGGCTGCTTGCCATGGCTGTCATCCGAAAGAAGCACGGAATGTGAATGGGTCCGTCCCCCTTCGGCTTGCTGGACTCCTGGACCCCTCTCAGCCTACAGGGACCTTAGGCCGCTGCTGTTGAACTCCCCTATACTCCTGGGGCACTGGTTGACAGTACTGAAGCTTAGGGCAGCTGGACTCTCTTGCTGGTGACCTGGCACCCTTTCTTGTTTTCTCCTGAAGCAAGGTCCTGAAGTCTGGGACCTCAGATTCTGCACAGGTGACACCAGCAATTATGACTTTGTCCCCCACTCCCCACCTCACCTCCAGTTTATGTTGCAGGTTCTGCTTAAGCAGAGGCTTCAGAATCACTGACCTTGAAAATTACCCACTCAGGATGCAGGTCCGATGCCCAAGACTATGGCTTTGGGAAGACAACTGCTTGAGGTTGGCCAGCATTGAGACAACTCTTCCATGTGTAGTAATAAGAGATCCAAGTAACATCAGTTCTCCTTTTAGTGCTTTTCCTTCCC
>PISX010012121.1:0-61981 GCA_004024625.1 Mellivora capensis
TAAGTCTAATGTGAGCCTAAGGTTGGAGGCAGCCACTGAAAAAGCTACTTAGATCTTTGGTTTCATTAATTGAGGTATGATATCCAGGGTATGGGAGGTGATCATTCCATTTAACCTACTTCAGGCAAAGTGCACTAGGACTGAGAAGATAAAGGTGGAGAATGGAGGGGAGGGAGTCCTAGAGATCAACAACTATGCATCCACCCCAAAATGTGAAAAGCCTACCATATGCAAGGCACAGGGGTCTTTACTGGATATGCAGATGATTTGTTTCTTGAAGGCGGTCTATAGACATTAAATCAATGAATGCACTAGCACAGAATTAGGAAGCATGGGCTGTGCCACGAGGGGAAAGGACAAAGTGATTGGGTAGAGTACAACAGGATTCTTGAGTGAAATCAATTCTCTCAGAAGGCCTCTGAGAAAGTGACACTTAAAACTGAGACCCAAGAGGTTAGTGGGAGACAGTCTCTCAACAAGTAATGGAAGAGCATTTCAGGAAGAGGGAACAGCAAGGGAAAAGGTCTGGAGGTGGGAAGGAACCATTTAAGGAACTGAGAGGCTGGTGTAGTTGGAACTTCCTGAATGAGAGGGATTGTTCGATTTTCTGGTAGGGAGGGTATTTAGGTCATTTGGGGAAGCTGTATTTCAATCCAAGCCACCAGAGAACCATCAAAGGTTTTTAAGCAGGGTCAAGATAGGATACTTTCTTATTTTCTGTTTTGGCTGCTGTGGGGATTACAGGAGGCACAAGATGAGAAGAGGGGAGGCTACTGCAATGATCCAGCCTACAGGAGGTGGATGGGGTCATTGAAGACCGAACAGAGGAAGACCTCAAAATTGAAACCTGGGGGAACAAGCTTAAGTAGGAGAAATAGTACTTGCCCTCATATATCCAATGAGCTTGCATGTGAAAGAATAAGTCTTTCGGTGTTGCCAAAGAAGGAGTAAGTACCAATGGCTGAAAGCTATTGAGAAAGAGGTTTCCACTCAACATAAAGAACATCCAAGCAGGCAGTAGCCTGAATGCTGCTTTCCAAAGCACAGACTAGAGCAGGGATTCCAAAATGTTGCTCTGTGGCCTTTTAGATCCAAGAAATGGTCTGTGAGAAATTAGTTCTCTAGTTAAAGAGAGGAGACCCACCATATATGCCTTACCCTTGGAGAGTTACCTTGGACCGATCATATTCATTAACAGCACTAGAGAGTCCTGCTCTTAAGAAACTGATTTGGCAAAATTTAAACCATTTCCCCAAACTTATCTGGCCCCAGAATTTTATTTTGAACCAGCAGTGCATGGAACTCACTATGGAGAGCTGCTATAGAGCAGTTGAGCATGAATTCTGAATTTTCTTCCAAGTCTATAATCTGACGTTCTGTCTTAGGCCTTCATTCTTGCAGTTCCCTTTTATAAGGCAGGTATTTCTGATGGGACAGGAGGTCCTGGGTGGAGGATCATCATGCATGTAAAGAGTGTTACGAGGTAGATATGGATTTACATCTTGAGTCTCCCACTTACTGAGTGATCATGAGTCAGTGCTCTTCAACCTCTGTGAATGTCAGTTTCCTCATTTGTAAGATGGCAAAAATATGAATACTGACCACAAAAGCTACAGGAAGGATTAAGCAAAATACCACTTGTAAAGACTAGTAGGCCGCTGATAAGTGGAACCATAGGATCTTTAGAAACGGCCCTGGGGATTACAAGAGCCCAGTGAACCAGTGCAGTGGTTCACGAAGTTCCGGGTGCATCAGTTTCACCAGGAAACCTTGTTGCTTGCGACACAGATCATGGAGTCTTACCCAAGAGTATCTGATTCAGTAAGTCTGAGGGGGAGTCTGAGAATTTGTAGTTCTAACAAACTTCCTGATGATGTCCATGATGCTGGTCCAGGAACCATACTTTGGAAACCACTCAACTAGGTTGGTGTTCAAAATATCCCTCCATGAGGGAGCTTAATTTGCAGGTTGATAATGAGATGATCCCAGAACGACCTTAGTCTTATGTAAATTCCTTCTTGGGGCCAAAACTTGGCTCTGAAAGGAAACCCCCGTCCCTACCCTGCAGATGTGTTAGAGTGGGGGTTAGGGAGACAGGAGACACAGGAAGTGGAAATATATTCCAGGAGCGGAAATATATTCCTCAAACCCCACCATCACCACTAGCCCATACCTCTTGAGGATCCTTTGGTATAGACGCTCTGATTCAGAGCCCATTTCCCATTTATCCTCCAGGTCTGATTTGGCTCCTGGAGAAGCAATTAAACTTTGGTCTCATTTTCAACCATTTTTCACCCAGTTGGGAGCCCCTCTGGAAGATTTTTCTCCTCACTGGAAACTTCTAAAAAGACAAGTCCATTTTTTTGGCCTGTCTCCATTGTTCTCGGGAGTTCATGCATTGATTAAAAAACAAAACACACATTATTCTCATATTCAAAGTATTTTTCAAGTTCTGACACTTTTCTTGGTACCATGTTGAAGACGTAGACTGAGCGGGAGATGATCTGAGGAGGAATGATATTTATGAACTATGATATTTTATAAACACCTGGCATTTATATAAACAAGGGAACTGAGATTTTTAATAAGGCAACCTCTCCAAGTTTGGCATTCAAATAGAAAACATGCCTATTGTGTTTTTCTTGCACGTAAGGAATCTTGTTGAAAGTACCTGGCACCCAGACAGTATTTTTGTAAACAGAGATTTTAGTCTACGGTGAATTCTAAATTAGATGCAACATATGTGCTATTGCAATATTTAATAATCCCCCCAGTTTATTTTCACTTAAGGAGTGGTATGAGGGAATTCAACTTTATGACATTAAGTCACCTTGAAGAATTTTGCTGTGACTGTTGTAACACTGAGCCTGGAAGGGTGGAAGGAAGAGGTGCAATGTGGACCGCTGAGGGCAGGCTCCTCGCTGTGGCCTGGCCTTCTCCAGCCCCCTATCCTACCCTCCACTCCCCACAGGAGCCTTGGAGCTTCCAACAAAATGCTAATATTTTTCTTCTAAAGGCTGACTTTCATTTTCTGGGAGGCCTAATATAAAATGGCTTCTACTCCTAAGTCTATTGAATAGAGGAGGTAGAAGATGACTTTGTTTGAAGTCAAAAGGATCACCCAAGAAAATCACCCTCGGAAAATGTGATTTTTCTACTATTACAGACAAGGATGCATCCTCACTCCCCAGAATCATAGAAAATCCAGGTACACACTTGTAGATGAGAGCTGGGTCACAGGACTTTGGTTTCTTCTAATCTTTATTTAAAATCAAAATATTGGGGGTACCTGGGTGGCTCAGTTGGTTAAGTGTCTGCCTTTGGCTCAGGTCATGATTCCAGGGTCTTGGAACTAAGCCCCACATTGGGCTCCCTCCTCGGCAGGAAGCCCGCTTCTCCCTCTCCTCCCTGTTTATGCTCTCTGTCGCTATCTCTGTCTCTCTCTCTCTGTCTCTCTCTCTCTTGCAAATAAATAAATAAATAAAGTCTTTAAAAAAATCAGGCTATTAGTGTCCATTTATCAAGCACTACTTATATGCCAAGAACTGGGCTCATTAACAGACTTTATTTAATCTTTAGCTGTAAAGATTAAATTCCATAAAGGCATTGTGCTATTATCTGCATTGTGTTTACCAGGAAAATTTAACACCAGAGAAGTGAAATTATCTGCTCCAGAACACGCATAATGTATAAGCTGGAGGTCTAGATCTAGACCTCACCCCCAAACCCTGCATTCTTGACCTCCAGGAGGTATTGTCACATAATGTCTGTGAGATTGGTGTCACCAGCACCTCCTTCCACATCTAAGGAAACTGAGCTGCAGGAAGGCCACTGTCTTAGCCAAAGTCACAGAGTTCCTGAGCAGCACAGCCAGGAATTGAGCGAAGGTCTGCATTAGTCTACAGCATCTTCTTTTGGCCATTATGACACATTCCCACCCAAATTAGAGTCAAAATATTTAAATTTTATACATATTTATAATATGTAGAATTATAAGCTTCTGTTTTTCTTCTTTCTATTTCTTGTCACCTTAATAAAATCTCCAATAACTTAAAACATCTTTTTTCCTTCAATGTGTCCAGCAGATATGATAGAAAGTTACATCTATTGACCTACAGAGCCGGACCTCAAACCCCACCATCTCCACCTACTAACCAAGGAGAAAAACCTGGGCAAGTTGCTCCAGGGTCTCTACTTTCATTTCCTCATCTGTGATGAGGGTGGTGGTTGTGGTAGGGGGTTGCCCAGAGGGAATGCCTTCCTAGTGGACCTCTGGAGACTGTGAATTGAGATGTTGTGCCCAGTGCACAGTGGAGGCTCAGAAAAACAATTTTTTTTTTCAGTTTCCACTTGGTTTCTCATTCTTTCCTCACCATCTTCTCGTATGCTCTTAAATCATGGCTGCAGTTTTTGTATGGCTTTGCCCTCATTCTTTGCGAACTGCTTCTTTTTCAAGCTCCGAAGTTCCTGGGAGATGCACAGTCCCATAGCCAGAGACACTTACCTCTACTCATCCATGGGAGTCATGGATTTTCTCTCTAGGACCCATGCGTGGGGAGTTCATTTCAACATCTTTTTAATCCCATGTCACTAACAACAGTAGAATCAATAAAACCCACGTGTGATAGATAGGAAACCACAAATCTATTTACCTGTTTGAATCAGGCAGAGTACCTACACCGTTGGCTCTGTCATTAAACTTCTGGGAAAACACTTTCCACACCTGGAAATAGGAACTGGAAATCTCATCATGAAAGATTTTTCCGATAAATCCCAGGCTTCACCACATTGTGATTCTCAGGAAATTTTGACCTCGCTTTTTTTGGTTTGGACGAGAGTCAAAAGCATCTCTTAAATGAAAAATCATTTTCAGAAGGGCTAAAAATGGGGGACCATTCATTTTGATTGCCACTGGATGCTTTTTATTCTGCTCAGTCTCTCTATCCCTAGCATTAAAAAAAAAAAAATCAACGTTTAATTGACTTGAGGCCAAGTGGGTTGACTACAGGGGAAAAAAGTGTGCATAAAATAAGAGGTTATAGTCTTTGAGAGCTTAAAAAGAGTATAGAAGCTGAAAAAGAAAAAAAAAATGGCCTGGAAATTATACTTGCTTTTTTGTTGTTTGTTTTTAAAGACAGAACTGAATACATTTTCCAGGCTCCTGAGTTTAATTAAAGTCAAAGGCACATCTCAAAGACAAGTGGAAAAAACAGAGCAGGCAAGACATTGAGGTGACTAGGATAAGAAACCATGTAGAATATCATGGAGAGAAAAAAAAAACAAACACCTAAAGGCAAGAAAAGGGAAGGAATGAAAATGGGAGAGGAGAGGAGGAAGAGGGCAGGAAGGGCAGGTGGGGGGAAGGAGTGGGGGAGGGGAAAGGTGAGGGAGGGGAGGACAAGGAAGAGAGGGAAATCTGGATTTGCCAAACCCAGTCTGATGATGTGAAATCATTTTCCATCAGCCACATTCACAGCTCTCCTTTAGGCATGGGTACAGCTCCTCAATTTCCACATGGGTCACAGAAGCTGGATATTACATTTCTCCTCGAAGGACATACCCCAGCAAATGGCGGAGCCAAGACCAAACCATTTCTGATTCCAAAGCCCATGTTCTTTCTGATCTATCTCATTGCCTTGACTTACCATGTATGCATTTCAATTTTTAGTGGTGGGGAAAGGGATTAAAAATAAGTTTATTGCTGATTCTCCCTATAAGGGCAAGGCATGTTCACTACAGCAAAATCAAACCATACAGACACTGGTGCGTGTTAATAACAACAGAGCTCACAGGGACTGTGTTCTTACACTGTGCCAGGTTTGGGCCATATGCCTTCGAGGAGGAGGCCAATGGTGCGATTTAATCACTGCCCCATCCTGGGTGGTCCTACCTGAAAATCATTAGGACAACACTTGGAGAATTTCTAGCAGCTATTTTGTTAATAGATATCGATCAGCTAATTATTTTCACCCTTTGTTTTCTCTTTTTCTCTTTTTACTTGCTCTTGTCCTCATGAAACTAACCACATTTTTAAAAAGTACAAAATGGTAAAATGAAATAAAAATATTAATTTTCTGACCAACCATAATAAATTCTTTATGCTTTCCTTTTGGTAAAAATATCGTCTTTCATCACAGCTCAGCGATACCTATTCATGAAGTAGAGAATGTTGACTCGTACCCAACACTTCTGAGTGGGGAAGGAAGAGGCAGGACTAGAACTCAGAGCTCAGGGTTCTCACTGCACACTCTTCCCTCTGCACCATCGGCCTCTCTTATGTCTCATGTGTGTTCCCTGGATTCCCGAGGGTACATCTGGAAGCTTTGGAAGCCTCGGTGTACAGCGGATCCTGTCTTTATTGAAAAGATTGAAAAGATCAAAATATTGATATTTTGTTCATCATGGATATTTTGAATTCATCTTGATTTTTCCTTTAAAAAATATTGTTTGAGAACATTATGATTACTGAGCTCATTAAAATGTTATCATATATAATATTAATGCATTTGCCTTTATACCAACATAGTAAAAAATATCATTTTATTTTTTTTTTAATGAAGAAAGGGGACCATGAATATCATAACTTGGCCGCTATTAACTGGTTACTTCCTACCACCATCCAGCCCACGCTACTTTTCCCTCGGACCCTGAGGCCCCAGGAGAAACCAAAAGTATACTAAACCGTGTGCCTGAGAGCAGTTCGGAGTCCCTTGGCCCTTCAACTTAAGACGTGAATGCACTTTAAAAGCTTTATCTCGGTGCATTATGTTTCTGAGAAATCCCATAATACACTTGTTCATTTTTTCTTTTCCTTACTGATGCTTCCAGTCCCTCTTGCAAAACTCCTGTCTTCTCTCCAGGGCACTTTAACCTCCAAACTTTTATCCCTGATAAATTAACCATTATAATCAAACTATCTAGCCGAAGCATTTTGAGTTGCTGTTTTATTTTTAAAAAGGGGTGGGGGAGGCATCCAACAAACCAGATGTGGCCGTCTCCAGTTTCAGTTCTTAATGTACAATAAGTTGCAGGTTTCTTATAGTTCCTCGGGGGTAAATCACAAACAAGAATTAGCACATCACCAGCCCAACTTCCTCTTCCCAGCATGTCTGTTTCAAGTTAAAGTGAACAACGACTCAAATATCAAAGGCATATTGCCCCTAAATTAGCCAATCAGCTCCAAATACAGCTGGAAACAAGAGCAGGGGATAATGTTTTTCAATCAGTGGACAACCCTTTGAAAGTTTAATTATAAATGGTAACCGTTTATTTCAAGCTAAATGAATTTTGCCACTTCTATGTAGGCAATACACACTGCACGTCACCCCAGCCTAATCTCTGTCTTTGTACTGCCTGAAATGGAGGAGTAAAAATGGTGTAGATCTCCATCCCCTAACATCTTTTATGTTCTTGTATCATTTTTTGAAGGGAATGGCAAATACTTGCTATACAATTGTTCGAAGAAATCAAATTTTCTGAGAAGCCCTTTTACAAAGAAATTGGTCTGGGTTGACCTGACAAGGCAGATTAGAATCAGGGTCCTTGGAATTGGCAATCTCGTTACTCATCAATGAGGACAGTTTCCCAGATCAGGGGCAGGAAGGAAGGGGTGGTCCATCTGAGATTGGTCTGAAGTGTCATGTCTGGGAAGAAACAAGTTCGTTATCTGTCTTGTCAAGGAGATGATGACCTCAATCCCAGAGGTTCATGCTCTGGAGATAATTGCAATGAATCATTTCAAGGCAAGTCCCCAGAATCTTCCGTTGGTCACAATGCAATCCTCCTCATTCACACACACTTGGCCCCCACCCCCCTACCAATTTACATGTCACTTCTCCTCCGATAGGAAGATAGAGTGGACAGGTGTGGATCTGTGTGTCCAGAACATCACCGCCTTTAGGAAACTCCTCCTCCCCCACTCCATACACATGCTTCTCCCCTCATCCCTACAGGACAAAGAATGATGACTGGCTAGCCTGAGTCAAGAGCCACCCCTCAAGTGAGCTTCTAAGTGGGGTCCAAGGTGTTGCATGCCCATGAATCTACAGGATTTCCACATCCTTTGGAATCAAGCCCAGAACTAGACATCTGGTAGAGAGCTAGTGAGGAAATGCATCCCAGCCCTTGAAGACAGACCTACAATTTAACCAGCTGAGTGACCGCATGCCAACTACTTAATACTCTGAACAGCGATAATCCTGTAAGTAAAATGGGAATAATATCCGTCCTGCAAGGCTCTCGTAAGGATTATAGTGGCTGGGAGTATTGTAGCTACTAAAAACTAGTAAATGTCAATGTAGTCATATACAACATTTTTAGGTCTCATCAGCCAGTGATGATAAAATGGTCATATTTGTGTTTTACTCCCAAATGACCATGATCTTGAATCCAAGGGGTGTGACCTCTGGGTGCCAGATTTGCCCTTCTAAGTTTCCCCAATTGCTGTCTCCCATACATAAACAAAATGGTCTGAGCTGGTCTCCAGGAGGGATCCTCTGTCAAGTAGTGTCCACCCTGTTTTCTCCTACTTTATTGTCAGTGTCATGGATGCCCCTAGTTATTAGGTCACCAAGGCCCAGGAAGGAGATGCTATTCCCAATGTTCCCTTGGTCCTCGCTCCCAGTGGTGGTGGATTCTGGAGACAGTGAGGAAAAAGGACTCTCCCTAACCACCTGCCCTTCTGTTTCATTCCTTCTTTCCTTGGACAATTCAACACACTCCAAAAAATCCACAGCATTTAGGAACAATCCCATCCCCATTAAGCCACACCCTCCAGAAAACACAATTTGCCAGCTGTGAATAAATAGCTCCCACCAAGAGATAGAAAGCTGCTTGGAACTAATGACTGCTTCTCTCCACTCCCACCAACAACCACCTGCCCTCCACCCCCGTCTCTCCCCACCAAACCCATCTCCCTGCATCTCAATAGTTTCAGAGACCCCAAAGCTCATGGAATCTGATTCCATGGAATCACATGGAATCTGAGCCAAATCTTCATTAATCAAAACAAACCCCCAGTGTAGACTCTGCCCACAGCCAGTGACCACATGTTTGGAGGACAGGGGACAGATAACATATAGGTTTGCAGAGGTCAAGGGGTCTCTAAGGAAAGATGTGATTATGATTTGTTGGAGAGAATATAAATCAACCTCTTCTCCCCTCCTTTTCTCATATGTGCCTTGATATATGGAGTTTTCTAACAATAAAGAAATTATAATGATAAAAAGGTCAGGGTACAGCATTTATTATGAGTTACATCTCAGTTTGGCTCTATAAGAACATACAGACATTGGATCAATAAATAGTGTGCATGTATTGAATCATCATCAATAGATATTATGTATATGGATGATACAGTATACAAATATATAAACAAATTACATGTATGTGTTAATCTATTATTTATAACATATATAACATACATGTTATATGTATACCAATGTATAATATATATAATATGTATTATTATTATATATATTATGTTATGTATTATTATGTTATATATATACCAATGTATAATATATATAATATATTATTTATAATATATAATATATTATTTTATAATATAATATATATATTTAATATATATATATAATATATTATTTTATACACAGACACACATTCCTTTTTGAAATTAAACATCAGCACTGGGTGTTATATGCAACTAATGAATCATTGAAAACACACCAACAATTGATGATGTACTATATGTTGGCTAATTGAATTTAAATAAGAAAGTGGAAATTAAACATCAGACTTTAGACAAATCTAAATAATTAAGCCTCTATTAATGGAGTGGGGTTAAAAAGGTAGGTGCTGTGGGAAACCTATTTAAGTTTCATAAACCAAATGTTGACTATAAATAGTCACATATGAATGTATCAAAGCTCTTGTATCGATCTTTCTAGTCCCTCAAAGCCAACTTTTACTTTGCAGGCACCCGAAAATGTCATGCTGTGGTTGAGAAAATCTGCCCACCAGATATCACAGCCAATTGTTTTCATGCCAGAGGTGCTATGTGATCATGTATGTCAAGGCAGGAAACTCGGGGATGCCATAAATGGCCAGTTGCCTAGGAGCAAGGTTTCAATAAAAACCCTGCATGAAATGAGTCTCACACTTGTAACAAAATGAGTTTGAAACAATCAAGAAGTGGTAGGAGGTCCATGGCTTTATGACCAGGCTGACATCAGGAGGCAGGCAGGCTGGGGACCCAAGGAAGATAGATCTCTTTTCATGCAGTGCAGCTCCTGCAGTCACATATGGCTGCTCTGTATAAATGTTCTTGAAGGTTCTTCACTCTCGTGGTGAGTCCCAAGCAGCACTATTTCACCAAACCACAGTTTCTTTTAATGGATCGTTACTGTTGGTGCATTTTGTCTTGATTTTATGAGTCTTTCATTTCCTTGGTTGGTCAAACTAGTGTTTCTTCTCTACTTCTTGTGTTTCATCGTTATTAAGGATGGTATGACAGCGTCACCATTTCCAAGTAATGAAATTGGATTGTGTCTGTTTCTTTAATGCCTTTAATTCAAATGGGTAAGACTGAGTCATTACGGAGTGGTGGTCTCTTCCAGAATGCCCGACAGTGCTAAATGACAACGGGAATAAGGAAGGCTCTGAGGACCGGGTCAGGCAGTCCTCAGGGTGGGAGATGAGGGAAATAGAACAAGTCCAGGCAAACCCGATGTCTGCACTAACCAGTTTGGTTCAGGTAAATGATTTAGTAAAACTAATTTGGTGAAACAAAGCAAAGCAAAATTTAGTTATATTTTATTTGATGAAAAATGGCTCTTGTTGTTTTTGTTGCTGTTCTTAACTTTTTGCTTTGAAAAAATTGTAGACCCACAGGTAGTTGTAAGAAATAATACAGAGATCCCTTGTGCCCTTTATTCAGTTTCCCCAGTGGCAGTATGTTGCCAAACGATGGCACGGTATCATGACCAGGAGATTGACAATGATACAGTCATGGTGTCGGACATCCACAGTCCCTCGAAGATCACTCATGTTGCCACATCACTTTTTCACTGTCCCCTACCTTCCTCAACTTCTCGTAACCACTGATCTCTTCTCCATTTCTATAATTTTGTCATTTTAAGAATGTCATATAAATGGGACAGCACAGTCTGCAGCCTTTTGAGAGTGCCATTTTTCACAGCATAATTTTCTGGAGATGCGTTCAAGTTGTAGTGTTTCCTTCCTTTGTATTGCACAGCAGTATTCCATGGTACGAATATACCAGTTTGTTTCATCCATTGGGATGTCTAGGTTATTTCAAGTTTGGGGCTACCATGAATAGAGTTGCTAGGAAACTTTGTGTATAAGTTTTTGCATCAACGTAAATGTTGATTTTTCTAGGATAAAAACCCAGAAGTGCAATGCTGGGTCAATGGCAGTTGATTGTTTAGTTTAGTTTTTTTGTTTTGTTTGGTTTGGTTTGGTTCGGTTTTGGTTTTAAGAAACTGCTGATTTGTTTTTCCAGGATGCCTGCACTCTCCCCTGTTGTTGCTGATGAGAAATTCACTATCATTTGAGCAGTTTTCCCCCTATAGGTAAGGTGTTGTTTCTCTCTTGTTGCTTTCACAGTTTTTTTCTTTATCTCAGTTTTCAGAAGTTTGATGTGTTTTGCTGCAAATTCCTTTGAGTTTATTCTGTTTGGAATTCTTTCAGTTTCTTGAATCTGTAGGCTCATGTCTTCTTCCAAATTTGGGAGGTTATCAGTCATTATTTCTCCAAGTACTTTATCCGTCCTTCCTCCTCTCTTCTCTGTCTGGGACTCTGATGTCAGGAATGTTAGATCGTTTGTTATTGTCCCACAGGTTTCTAAGGGCCTGTTTATTTGTTTTAAATCTACTTTTCTCTGTTGCCCAGAATGGATAATTTCTAGTGTTCTATCCTCAAGTTTGTTGATTCTTTCCTCTGAACTCTTCATTTAACTATTGAAGCCATCCATTTAATTCTTTTTAAAATTACAGTTATAGTATTATTTAGTTTTTTTATATCTTTTATTTATTTTCTAAGACTTTCTATTTCTTTCCTGAGACTTTTCATTTTATTTCTTAAAATTTATTTAAAGAATGTTTGTTTAAACATTCTTTGTAGGGATGCCTGGGTGGCTCAGTGGGTTAAGCCTCTGCCTTCAGCTCAGGTCATGATCTCAGCATCCTGAGATTGAGCCCTGCATTGGGCTCTCTGCTCAGCGGGGAGTCTGCTCCCCCCAACCCCACCTGATTCTCTGCCTACTTGTGATCTCTATCAAATAAATAAATAAAATCTTAGAAAAAGAATGTAATTATTCTTTGAAAGCATTTTTAACATGGCTGCTTTAAAATCTTTGTCAGAGAATGTTAATATCTTTGTCATCTCCATATTGTCATCTATTGATGCCAAATTTAAAAAGGCAGTTTTCAGTGTCAAGATACAAATTGCATCCTGGGATCTAAGTGGCTCAGCCACATCCTGATTCTGGCACTGTTCTTTCATTCAAACATTATTCTTTCATCCAGAATGTATGGAGTGCCTACCACCTCTACGCTACATTCTTGAGATTCGACTTTGAAGTGGCCAGAAAGTGACTGTTCTCCTGGACCTAAACCTGTAGCAGTGTGCCCGTCCAAGCTCTTCCAACAACTCACTGTCGGATCTTAGACATTGTTTTGTCTTCTATTGTTCTTAGTTTGGGATCTTTAACTTGAGGGTGGGCTAACTGGAATATTTCTTTGGGTTATGAAATCCACTGAAAATATTATAAAAAACCATGCTTCTCATAAAAATGTGCATACATGCCCAAATATACAGCACATACTCATACACACAGTTTTACATATAATTTGTAAGATCAGAGAAGAGCATCATTAGGAATAGCTCTATTATTTGTTCTTTAAGGAAACTTTGAGTTCTATCATTATATGGTTTAAAACATTTACATATTGTTTGAGACTGATAAACAGTTGTGAGAATACTTTAAACAATTTATATAAATTTTCTTACTTTATTTTCACAACACATTTTATTAATAAAATGTAATATATGATTAAACCGTAAAGGAAAATTAAAGAGAAAATTTCTCCTATGGACTTAGAATCTAAAGAGAAATCTCATGTCCTTTATAAATTGAAAATTAATAAAACTCTTCAGTTGCAGCTCCCTACAGGGGTGATATAAAGATGGAACTTGGGGGACGCCTGGGTGGCTCAGTTGGTTGGGCCGCTGCCTTCGGCTCGGGTCATGATCCCAGCGTCCTGGGATCGAGTCCCACATCGGGCTCCTTACTCGGCAGGGAGCCTGCTTCTCCCTCTGCCTCTGCCTGCCACTCTGTCTGCCTGTGCTCGCTCGCTCTCTCTCCCTCTCTCTCTCCCCCATGCTCTCTCACAAATAAATAAATAAAATCTTAAAAAAAAAAAAGATGGAACTTGGTAGACAATAAAGTAGGTGATAGGAGACTAGCCACTTATAAAAGGAGAATATAAAAATATTTATAAGCCTCAAGCGTTGCTTTAAGAAGAAATAAATGTATGAGTCTTAAAAAGTTTAGTGCTAAACAGTAGAAAAATAAAAATAGAATTAGTAATTTAAAAAAAAAAAAAAAGCCTGTCTAAGGGTGTTGGGTGGCTCAGTCATTAATAAGAGTCTGCCTTCAGCTCAGGTCATGATCCCAGGGTCTTGGGATCAAGGCCCACATCGGGCTCCTTGCTCAGCAGGAAGCCTGCTTCTCCCCCTCCCACTCCCCCTGCTTGTGTTCCCTCTCTCAAGTTCTATCTCTCTGTCAAACAAATAAAATCTTTTTTTTTTTTCTTAAAGAAACTATGTATTGAAAAGTACAAAAAGATCTTAAAAGTAAAAACAAAAAATGTTAAGTGGGGTGTCTGGGTGGCTCAGTTGGTTGAACTCTGACTCTTGGTTTTGGTTCAGGTCATGATCTCATGGGATCAAGACCCACATCAGGCTCCACACTTAGCAGGGGGGTTTGTTTGAGGATTGTCTTCTTCTACCCCTCTCCCTTCTCACATGCATGTGCTCTCTCTCAAATAAATAAATAAATAAAACTTTTAAAAATGTTAAGTAAAAATTATGATGTTAAATAGTAAAAACACTTAACATATTTAACATTACAATAAATATTAATGGAGTAAATTAAACATATTGGTCCAAAGACAAACTCTTAAACTGAATTAAAACAAAGACAAAAGAACATAAGACCCAGTTATACAGGTTTGAAAAAGATAAAGTTCAGATACAAGAGCAGAGAATTGAAGAAAATAAAGGACAGGGAAAAAAATGTGCTAAATAAATAAGAATCAAAAGAAAATTTAATACATGTAAGATTTTAACAAATCATAGAGAATAAAAAGAGATTTGCATTCAGATGAAAAAAATATATAAAATCCAGAGGTACTCATAATCATAAGAACCAAATACAAAAAGCAACAGGTGACAGAACCAAGAGAAAGAGAGAAGTAAAATCCTATTGGAGATTTAAAAATCACTGATGTCAGAAACTGAAATACTAAATTCAAGACAAATAAACTAGAATGCAGAAGATTTTAATAAAATAATAAATAAGTTATGCATATAAATTTATATAAAATTTTTCACCCAAACATAGAATACACACTTTTTTTTCCAAATAAATAGATCAGTCATAAAAAGAAATTATAGAGACAAGAAGAAAGTATTGATATATTTCTAAGGCTCAATATCAATATCAACAATGTTCTCTAATGTTGACTTAATAATTAGCTAAAAATAAAAATCCACACGTCTATAAACCAAGAAAAAACAAAAATTCTATCAAATAGACCTTGAGCAAAATAGAAAACAAAAGGGGAAATTGATATTCTTTTTTTTATTTTTTTTAAAGATTTTGTTTATCTATTTGATACACAGAGAAATCACAAGTAGGCAGAGAGGCAGGCAGAGAGAGAGGGGGAAGCAGGCTCTCTGCTGAGCAGAAAGCCCGATGTGGGGCTCAATCCCAGGACCCTGAGATCATGACCCAAGCCAAAGACAGAAGCTTAACCCACTGAGCCACCCACGTGCCCTGGAAATTGATATTCTTTTTTTTTTTTTTTTTTTTTTTGACAGGCAGAGATTACAAGTAGGCAGAGAGAGAGGGAGAGAGAGAGAGAGAGAGAGAGGAGGAAGCAGGCTCCCGGGCCGAGCAGAGAGCCCGATGCGGGGCTCAATCCCAGGACCCTGGGATCATGACCTGAGCCGAAGGCAGAGGCTTTAACCCACTGAGCCACCAAGGCACTCCTAGAAATTGATATTCTTAATGATAATGAAAGAAGTGCACATCAGCATCTGCTGGATGTGGCCAACACTGTTACTAGAGTGTAGTTAATAGCTTTGAACACATTCTGAAAATAAAGAAGATTGGACAATGAATGAGCTAAGTGGTCATCTAAAGATGGTAGAAAAAGAAAAACAGAGCAAATACAAAGAAAGAAGAAATATGGTCATATGAAGATAAATAACATAAAAAGGGTGTTTTTTTTTAATTTTTAGAGATTTTATTTATTTTACAGAGAGAGATCACAAGTAGGCAGAGAGGCAGGGAGAGAGGGGCAGAAGCAGACTCCCTGCTGAGCAGAGAGCCTGATGTGGGGCTCAATCCCAGGACCCTGAGATCATGACCTGAGCCGAAGGCAGAGGCTTAACCCACTGAGCCACACAGGCCCACAAGAAAGGTTTTTGGAGGTGAGGTAAGAAATACATAATGACTATCTATATACATGTTGTCCCAGAAAGTTGGAAATGTGGAAAGCTGTACAACTCATTTCATGATACTAGTAGAATTTTAACAGTTAAACTGGCCAAAAAAGGGTTCAAGACAAAAAAATAATACTATAAGTCAATTTAACTTCTGAACTTAGTCTTTAAAATATAAAATATATCTATTTATTTCCAAAAGTACATTAAAATGATTTAAGAATGACTCAACATAAGAAAAACTAGCAATATAATTCACTTTTTTTTTTAATAGACAAAAAGACTGCAATGTCACAATAGAAATAAAGGAAGCAGATTATAAAGTTTAACACCCATTTCTGGAGAAACAAAACTCTTAGGAAACTAGAAGTATAGGACTTTTTTTCGTTTCTGGAGAGAAAAAAAAAAAGTCTTAGGAATAATCTGATAAAGTTTTTCTACCAAAATCCATTGAAAACATCATTCTCATAAAGAAATTTTATAAATTTTTATTTTTTAGGTCAGGAACAAGACAAAACTTACCACTAAAATAACTGCCATTCCAAATATTTGGAAAATGAATAATATAATGAAAATAATAACAAAAATATTGGATTGAAAAAGAAAAGATAAAATATTTATTGCCCAGAAATCCATGGGGATTAGGAGAAAAACATTAGAACTTGAAAGGAGTTCAGCAAGCTTGCCATAAACCAGATTAAGTACTAAAAACCAGTAATAGTAACAAGTAGTGCACACCTCCTAAAGCAAATTCCTATTAGAAAAAATGTGATAAGAAAATAAAATTTATAATGGCAATTAAAACCATGAATTACCTGTTTGCTAATTTAATAAAGACTGCACAGGGGACGCCTGGGTGGCTCAGTTGGTTACGCAGCTGCCTTCGGCTCAGGTCTTGATCCCAGCGTCCTGGGATCGAGTCCCACATCGGGGTCCTTGCTCGGCGGGGAGCCTGCTTCTCCCTCTGCCTCTGTCTGCCTGTGCTCGCTCACTCTCTCTCCCTCTCTCTCTGACAACTAAATAAATAAAATCTTTTAAAAAAATAAATAAAGACTGCACAGGATGTTTATGGGATAGTTTTAAGGTTTATTCCAGGACATGAAAGAAGGCTTACATATTTTGCCCAAAGTTGGGGTAATTTGACATAGAAATGATATCAATCAGCATGCCCCAAATTTAGCTGAAAATTCATGCAATTCCAATAAAAATTTCAAACATGAATTTTATTTTTTTTAATTCTAAAATACATATGGCTAAATAATGGTTCATGGATGGCAAAGAACATTTTGAAAGAGAAAGGTAAGGAGATTCTTCTTGCCAGGTTTTGAGATACATTAAAAAGCAGATAATTAAGACAGTGTGGCAATGGAAAAGAAGCAGGCCAGGAGACAAAGGAAGCAAAATAGAGCACCCCCATGGACTCCTGGTACCTCTGGGAACTTGACATATTATAAAGACAGCATTACAAATCATTGGGGAAAAGGACTGATTGTTTGGTAAATAGAATGGGGAAAACAGCCTCACAATGGAAAACTTAAATTGGTATCTCACACCAAATAAAAATAAGCCCTATATGAAATAAGAACTAAATGTGAAAATGAAAAATATAGACTTAATGAATATCTTCATGACCTTGGGATAGGAGAGGATTTCTTAATGAGGCCCTAAAATATGAAGCTTAAAGAGATAAAACAATGGCTCAGTTATCAAAAATGGAAGATTTTTTCCCCCAAAAGTACTCCAGAGACCAAGTTCTCAGACAGAGGCCAAGCTTACTCTTAACCTTGCAATGAGAGTTAATTGAGCAATTACTATGTATCCTGGCACTGTCCCAAGTACTTTACATGCATTGAATTATTCACTCTTTCTGAGTACTATTGTTACCCTACTTTACATATGAGGAACACTGAGGTTCATTAACTTACATAAAGTCACACAGTTGGCAAAAGGAAAGAACCCTGATAACTGGCCTAATCCAGTCTGTCCCTTTAATTGTGGTCACACAGTCTTTTAAGTTTTTCCTTGGTACCAAGGGAAGCAAGTCAGGGAAGAGAAAGGATCAAGGTTATCCAGTGCTGCAAGGTTGGTGAGAGGCCATTGAATCTGATATTCCAGTGACTCCTGAAAGCACTGTTTCAGGGAAGAGTGGAAGTGGGGGCCACCTTCTACGCATGTGCAGTAGTGACTAGCCGGCAAGACAGTTCGACCTTTTAAACTACTGCTAGTTCTAGAAAGTTTTAGGACTCATCTCTCTTCTTAATACCGGCCACTTTAGTGTTTTGTGGTTTGCATTTTAAGAATATAACTTAAAAAAAAATTTTGGATAATGCTGCCGATTATGAAAAACATGACAGCTATAAAATTCATGATCCTTACTTTCCAGAACAGACTCCCCACAAATTCAGGGTGTCTGGCGAGTTACAGCTAAAGCCTTCTAAACAAATTGGTTTTCAAACCAGCATCTCCAACTAATATTTTCCACAACATGCAACCCCATTCTTGTTTGCACTAAAGCATTGGAATGAAACCATACTCTGTTTGTTCTCCAGCTCACATTATGATCTGCTATAAAATGAATTAATATTCATAAATCTTTTTTACTGCACTAATCTCAGTGTTTTAAAGTGGTGATTACCACCTGACATGGGGCAGGCCAAGGACTAAAGGAATCTTTAGAGAGCCTAAGATCCTATTCCCACACGAGCGTTCAAAGAGGAAAGCAAAGAAAGGGTTTCGCATGTTGAATTTGGGCATAGATACGGATGCTTGGAGAAGGTTTTCCGTAAGGACTCCAGATACGTTGGGGTAAAAATGTCCTGAATACTTATTTTTATTTATTTTTATTTTTATTTTATTTTATTTTTCGATAGTGTGTCTGGGAACATAAGCAGGGGAGCCGGGCATGGGTTATGTAATGTGGACTACACCACGTGGCCAACCTTTTTGAGATTTTCCAGATGGAACCTACAGTTTGAAAAGCTTAGAAATGTCTTCCGTGATGTCCATGCTTTCTGGAATTAGTTTCCTCAGGCTCTGACATCTGAGTAGTGCTTTGGCTTGGTGTTCCATATCCAAAGACACCAAGAAGGTCCCCGGGCTTCACAAGGCTACCTGAGGAGAGGTAGATCTTAATGGTGCCCAAGGGGAACATCGGAACCTACTGGAAACCACGAACACACATACAACAGAACAGAGAACTGGCAGAGAAACATTAGATGCTTTGGGTGTGATTTTAATTAAGAGCATACAGGAAGGAGGATGGCTCGTATTGTTGAGGATCTTCATTCGCCATTTGGGACTCAAGTTATCAAAGGTAGAGATGGGACCAGGAGGGACACATTCATTCAATAAATATTTATTGAAGTTCTCCTGTGTCAGAAAGCACCAAGCAAGGTCCTGGGGATAGGATGGTGAACAAAGGTAAAGAGTTTAAAAATTAGTGGGCAAGATGGCCATATATTGAGTTGAAGAAAAGTATAATTATGAGGTGAGGTAGATGATTGTGAGAAAGGTAATAACATAATCTAAGAAGTTAACCAGGTCTTAGGAGCGAAGGACAGCCTGAAGACTCGGAAGGAATTCACTACGGGCGGGTGTGCTAGGGAGACAGCATCAGAGATCTCTGCCACTGAAACTTAGGAGGAGCCACTCTCACCAGCAGTGTTAGTCAGAAACCGGGACGGGGGGCGAGGAGGGAGTTGGAGAGCAAACAGCAAGCAGTAGCCCCTGCTCATTGCCCCGAGCATGTTCTCCCAAAGGGACACCTGTCAACAACACGTTTGAAGTTGAAACTCGGGCAGAGACACAAGTCACTGGTGTCTTATACTCACCCTGCACAAGTCGCACAGTGGGCCAGGCCACAGGCTTGCCCCTCCATGGTGGGAGGTCCTAGCTCAGCCCCCAGTCTGTAGCCCCAGCAAGCTGCCTTCCCCGAGCTGCAAACCCATCTGCCTAGAAACAGTTTTATTTGCCTGTCCCTCATACATTTCAACTACAGAGGGACACAAACAGCTATGGCCTCTCACCAGGAAACCTGTTTCTCTGCTGGTTTCCCGTCCCACTGAATGTTGCCACCATCTACCCATTTGCCTAAGTGGAAATCGCCTGGCATCCTCCTCAGGTCCTCCTGTCTGCTTCATGTCCTAGAGCCAACCAATCCATTAATAACTTTGGGATTCACTCTGTATCTCTCTTCCTCCTACTACCACCTATGTTGATACCACCATCACCTGTCATCGGGAAGAACCTAACCTCCTTCAAGTCCAGCTTAGACTCCCTGCTGTACCAACCGCCCGCCACCCACCTGCCCTTCCCATGGGGTCTCCAACAAAGACCTGGAGAGGATATTGAGGGTGTGGAGCTTCAGAGAGAGAAAGCATGACTGCCTCCATCCCCTGGGCATCTCTAGGCAGTCCTCCCAATGACCTGGGGGCCTGGGAACCCTTGAGCTGCTGTTGACAGCTGGCAGTTGGTCTGTGCAATAGGCTGGTACTTCCAAGAGGCTATCGCTGTGTGAATGTCAATGAAGATGAGATCCAGGTAGGAAAGGCCCAAGGGGCTTGGGGAAGTTCTGCATGCTCTAAAGCCTGGCTCTTCTAGAATTCCAGAAGGTATTAAAAAAAAAAGTATAATAACTGAAACACCAGCACCACTAGTATCCTTTGGCTGACACAGTCAGGGCCCACCATATTCCTCGGATCCCTGCTCACTCCCTTGCACACAGCTCCTAGTATGCCCTCACTCCCAGCAGCCTGCACTCCCCAGGGAGTCCAGCTGAACTTATTCTTGGTGTAACTTTGCCTGATATCCTGCTTAGTGTCCTTCCCCCACCCCCACCCCCTTTCCCACGGCTTCTCCTGGGATTGCCTCTCCAGAAACCATGTTCCCATGAATCCTGGTCTCTGGGGCTGCTTCTGGAGAACCAGGCTCTTTGCACCAGGCACAGGCAAAGTAAGCCCTTGTGATGCGCTGTTTTCTCCAGTCTTCAATAACTGCATAGGCCAGCGCCATAGTAACCCATCTTACTGATGGCAATACACAGGGTCAAAGACATCTGGTTTCTTTCAAGTAGCCAGTAGTAGGGAGAGCCACGGTTCCAACCCAAGCCTGACCCAAGTATTGGCCATTACACTACCCCATCTGTTTGCACCCCATTTCCCTCTACTCCCTGCTCCCCACACACTTACACAAAGCAGAGTCTGAGACAAGGTGGTTCATTCTGGAGAGTGGTCCCAGAAAAGAGGTGGGAGGAGTGGGGAGTGCATAACAGGGACAGAGGGAAAGCAAATATGAGAGTGTGTGCTGAGTGACCTCCATGGTGGGTCTTGGTCCCACCTAGCCAGACCTTTGGAGGAGCCATGTAGAAGGTACCTCAGAATTGTCTGCCTGAAAGATGGAAGGGAAAAGTATTTCTCCGCCAGCTTTGTCCCTTGCTGGTCAAGGACCCCCAAAGGTGTTAAGTTTCTCCCACTCCTAGGCCTATAGAAGGTGTTTATGGGAACTCCCCCACCACCTTGTCAGAGGAGCACCAAGGCAGAACATAAGAGAGGGGCTCCTAGGTAAACCTGAGTTAAGTGGCTGCCACAGCAATGAGTGGAGTAAAAGAGGGTCACAAGGATGTGAGGCAGGACACAAAGGCCTTCCAGAACAGACCACTTTTTACTGTTTAATGCAACATAATACCTCCTAATCAGAACCCGTATTTGTTGAGCAGACTATATGCCTAACACTGGGCTAAACACTTTCCATGAATCGACTTCTCAATACCTTGCTGCACCCTGACTGGGCAAGTCCTGGTGTTGCTCCCTTTCATGACTGTGGAAACTGAGGTCCAAAGCAATGACATGACACCTTTGTGGCGGGCAACATTGATGAGACAGGGACTTGGCCCATCTGCCCCCAGAACCCACTCTTACCCACCATCCGCTGCTGCCCCACAAGGCAGCCGGTCTCACGAGCCATGGCAGCCTTCCATGAGCTGGGCAGGCCCCAGCTCCAGGCCCGGTTCTTATGCAGGGAACCCAGCCAGAAATCCAGCCAGGGACCGGATGGCGTCTTATAATTTCTCCATATCCCCCAAGCTGCCTAGCACTAAATAAATACTTGCTGACTGATTGACTCATTCCAGCTTTGCTTCCAAGTTTCCCTGGGCCCATTCTCTAGACAGCCTGGCCCCCTCCCCGATCTTTTGGACTCTTCCATTTCCCCAGCTCCTGAAGCCTGGATTTGGGAGTTGAGGGAATATTGCATTTTCAGAGATATGAGCTGGTAATAGAAGAGACTTGGCAGTGAGGCAGGGTGAGGGGAGAGAAGTTTCAGTGGGATCATGAGTGGAGAAGGGCTGAATGATACAGGAGGGGTCTTGACACTCCTTGCTCAGGAGACCCCAAAGAAAACTGTGTGTTGACCCCTCCCAGGAGATATTCCTGAAAGACCCCATAACTGAGTGGTTAAGGACAGTCTCCTCGGTTCAGGCCCTCTCCAACTATACCTATACCTCCCTGTGCCTCCGGGCCTTCATCTATAAACTGTGGTAATAGTAGAATGACCACCATCTGGGAGGTTGCTTGGATTAAAATGCATTAATATAGTGCCCGGGTAGCGGTTAAGTGCTTGACAAGTGTTAACTGTCACCATTGCTGTTTCTTCGTCACCGGGGTTTATAACCCTGCAAGGTAGATTTGCCACTCTCATTCCTTTGATGAGCAAACAACCTCAGAGAAGGCACATGTCGTGCACAATACTAGAGTTTACGTTCAATGGCGGCTACTATTGGCTCCGCAGTCCCATGGTCTCCAGCTCTAACAGCATCTTAATCATTTACCTGTTGGTTATCATTCCAGTATTCATGAACACTATTTGTCATTATTGCCTAGCATGCTTTGCAAATATCCACCAGGACCACGTTTCTTGAAGGGCAGAAGAAGAAGCAGTGGGCAAGAGAGAAGAAGCCCCAACCTCATCGCAGGCAAAGGATGCCTAAGTCTCAGCTCAGCCTCAGAGTGGGCTCTGTTGAAATCAGCTCAAACATTGGGAGGTTTACAACCTATTCAGTCATTCTAGTTTATAAAACTGGAATGAAACTGCAAGTTTCATAAACTTTCAGGACTTGGTATTGGTTTTTAAGATCTCATTCATAACAGTGTAATTGTTTGGGTTTCGAATTCTATCAACCCATAATATTTGAATTCTCGCTTAAGGTTTAGCTTAGGTGTCATTTGTAGGTCAAAAGTAGCCTGGCTAACCTAGCATCCCCATTCTCTAGAAGGCAGTGAGCCAGCGAAATGGCATTTGGTGACAGTAGGAGGGCACTGTGATGGAGCGTCAAGGACTGTAGTCATGAGAAAGCCCTCCGGTACCTGCACCTGTAGCACCATTTTGACCCCGTGCCTTCTCCTATCCCGATTGCTCATGTTCACAGGGCACCTACTGTTTTCTAAGTGTGTTGATCAATTTATCCTCTAAACAGTCCAGTGAAGTCGGGAACTATACCCATTTTACAGATCAGGAAACCACAATGCACAGAATGGTAACTTTCTTATGACCACCCAGGCCATGATTGGTGCTATCACCCCCCCAGAAATTGGACCCCACTTTCTGTGGTCTCAACCACTACCTACTGCTCTATTACCCAGACAGACTGTGAACATGGGCCTTCTCACTGCTCCCAGCAGCAAAATGGGGATCATGCACAGAGAGAGGGTCCTTAGGTGGGGTTTATAAGAATTAAGCAAAAAAAGACAAGTTACCTGAGGAAATCATATGAGATTCAACTCTTCCTATCACATACTTGAGTCCTATTTATGTGAACCTATGTGACCTTGACAAAAATCCAGCCAAATGGGAATTGTCTATGTCAATGGAAGTGGAAATGGAACCTTAGTAAGGCCAGATGGCTTGGCCAGAACCATCCAGTTAGGCGTATGGTGTAGCCAGAAAGACATTTCTCGTTCTGCAATGTGAAGGCTACTTGTGCGCTACTGGAACTACTTAGAGGCCCTTCCCTGTGGGAAGGCTTATTTATTTATCTCACCTGGTTGAAATGCAGGCTTTATTATCATTCAGGTATAATGAGGTCAGTAGATCTGGAGACAACTGTCACTGAGAAGATAATTGTGACAGCTCCCAAGAGGAAGGGACATGCCACGGTCGGTTAGGAGGCAGAGGGTGGAGGGAGAAATGTGGCCAAGAACTTGTATTGGTGTTCTCAAGGGAAGGAACGGGCAAAGCAGGGTAAGCAGGCTAACCAGGTTTTGGATTGGCTAATTTGCATCATTTTGGTGGCCTCTGAAGCACAGGGGCTGTCCCTGGCTATCTGGTACCTCCCTGGGGTGATCAGGGCAGGAAGAGAGTGGCCCCAGTGTGCGAGATGGTTGAGGTTTGGGCTTCAGATGGGTTGGTTTGCATGTGAAAGGCATGTGCCCTGGTGGGTTGTTTGCTCTAAAAATTAGCTAACCCTGGGAGGGGCAGGCCCTTCCAGAGTCAACAAAGTGCCAACATATCAAAGCATCAAAATAAAAAGACACAATTAACACACTACCCTAGAGGAAAAGAGACTTAAGGGTATTCTCATTGGAAGAAACTGAGAAGACAGGACACAGATAGGATGAACGGATGGACGGAAGGATGGATGGATGGATGGATGGACCGAGAGCTGGTCAGATGGACAAACAGATCTGTAAGATTTATTCTCGCTGCTGACCTATAGTACTAGTCCAACATGTTTGGTCGTTCCCGTGGAAACTTCCCTATTGCAAAGATAAGGGGTAAAGCACACTCACACAAAGCTGCATTCATGGGACCCCTGGATAGACATTTCTTCTCCTGCTTCAAAACGAGGACCCTGCTAAATGATGTGGAGGGAGAGCTGTGGGCATGCTGCTGGCCATCTGGGATTCCACACTGGTCGTTATCCCCCATAAGTCTGCCACTAAGACCTCAGAGCCCGGCCAGTTACAAACGTGAAGTCAGCTCCTTTCCAAAATCAATAAGAAGCTTGTGACGGGTCCATCCGCATTGACTCCAAGAGAAGAATAAGGGTGCAAAGCTAAGAAACCAAAAGTAGAGAATAAAAATCCCTGAATGGGTGCTTTCATTGGTTTGTTGGCAAGAAACACATTCAAGGAAACCAGGTTGGTTCTCAATTCCCTTTTTAATACATTAAAAATAGCTTCTTCTGATACTTGGACACGTGGGTCCCGAACGGCTCAGGTAATTCATTAGCTCCGATGGAGAACACCATATTTCTCCCTCGGTGAGTTGGACACATCCCACAATGACCTCCAGGCTCCGACGTGTGCTGGAAAGAGCACTATATGGGAGCCCGGTCCTGCTAAATTCAGGGCTGGGCTCTCCCTGAACCTCTGTGATGGGTGCTTTTTCCTGTGGACTATTTCCATAGAAACCCATCCCCGAGACTAGCTATTAATTGGAGGAGATTTATTTATCCTATAGGTTTGATAATCAATCATCAGATTTCAGCACTTGTTTTGTGGGATTCCTTGTCGTCACTTGCTACACTATATATTATTATTCGTTACATAAGTTTGTTAACGGTGTATTTATTTGAGTGACTCTCCTAAATAAAGGGGCCTTATAAAGTTTTTTTTTAAATAAAAGGTTTATTTTTACATCAGCTATTTGCTTTCCTAGGCTAAACCTCCATCGAAGGCTCCGAGCGCCATGCGAACTAAATTCCTGCATTTCAGGCGGGGATGGGGCTATTGGAAGGGCGATAAAAGCAGATTTGCACAAGACCCCTCGGCAGATTTGGCTCTTTCCAGCCCTGTCAGTCACTTTCCCCCTGAGAAGGGTAAGAAGCCTGGTAGAGATTAGGAATGGTAATGTAAAAAGTTTCTACCTACTGAACAAAATTCTTTCAAATTAATGCAAGCATTAAATTGTCAATGATTTTTCACAGAAAGCAGATATTAAACTGCTCGTGCCCGCCGGTGTTGGTATAAAGTTTTGTCAACATTTTTGGCACATAGTTGATGAGCCTGGGGGTCAAAAAATGTTTTTAACCAAATCTTGTTTCAGTTGCCTTTTTTTTTTTACACTCCTGTGTTGTAACTCAAATGCAGATTCTTTCCCCCAAAACGAAATTTGGCAGGCCATTAGTCCATAATGTGGTCTAATGCCTGTGGGTATTTTTTTTAAACATGTAAATAAATGGCCAAGATATTTAGATTTTTGAGGTTGAAACACTGTGCACGCACTCTTAACAACTTCTTTTTCAGCTGTATTTAGAATATTTATTGCACATGTGTATTATGTGGCATGCCGATAGACTAGAGATTAGTTGCGGAAATATACACACGCCGCTTTACAGGGGGGACTGTTTCCCAGAGCAGGAATTGGTATGTCTCCTCACTGTTTACTGGGGAGGAAGAGGTAGAACAGAGGCAAAGCCTGGTTCTAAAGGCTCATACCTGGAGTGAGGAGACTCCAGGCCATTTCCGCTCCTCTGTGGGGCTAGGAGACACAGAACATGAGAGCCATGCCGAAGCCCGCCAACCAGCCCCGCAGCACAGTAATACCCAAAGGGAGAGGGTGAGAACATCCAGACCTCATCTTGCCAGCTCCTGTCTCTTGCCTCATTGCCCTAACCAGAACCCATGCCCTGCGGACACTAATACTGGGCTCTTCCCAGCACTGAAGGATCCACAGACGGAACCCAAAGCAAATACTTTGGAGCGTAAAGAAAACACATCGTAGCTTAATCCACTGTCCAGATAATTGAAAACTAACAGTTATTACTTCATTTGAAAGCAATTTTTAACAATTAGCTTAGGAAAGTATTTTATAATTTTTTGCTAGCCTTACACAAACTAAAAAATTTTCATGTAATCAGTAAAATCTGGCAGGATCGCATCAGGCACTCATTAGGCTGGGCTGCTTGAAATTCATGTACAATTTCTTCCTTATGCTGATCTGCGGGAGTTTTTAAGCTCGTGCTGGGATGCTGGCAACATCCCCCAAACATCTCAGACACATTGTCTCTCTGAACCTGAACTTTTTTAATGGTGGTTAAACATGTTGTCTGCTTTAGTTTCCTGTCTATCTTCATCATGAGCCAGCACCTGTTTCCAATAAATTATACGCAGAACTGTATCAGCAACACCTTGGCAACAGCCATCACCCTTAAAAGCCGAGTGCCCTTGAGGACAATACACCTGTGAACACATAGAGTGTTTATTTAGCTGAAAGCCAAAACTCTAAGTTACATAAAGCAATTATCTAAAGCCTAATGTATGCCCATTATTAACACAAAATAACCCTGTTCTTAAAAACCAATAAAAATCTATTTAAAGGATTTTTCCAAATCCCACTGAAATCTGTACTCAGCTAGAGACCTAGTCTTAGCCTGGACTTAAAATTCTAATGGTGGGCAAGAGAGAGGTTCATAGGTGAGTTATAACATAATATATTCTTAGCTCATGCCTGGAATTTGGGGCATGAACATGCATGGGTCGTACAGCAAAAGCTTTAGACTACTGAGCAAGGACATGCTTGTATAAAATAATCTTTGTTACCTGTCACTTTAAAAAAAATTGACTATGGTCTAGAGGTTTAAAAAAAAGAGCGGATTGTTTCAGCTCATATTTAAATGTAAGAATAGTTCATCCCAGGATACCTTTCTTTATTTGTACAACCCACCTTTACCTTATGGTTCATTACCTAATAGCATTACCCTTAGGTAATGGGTTTAGCAATATACTACTAATGAAAATGGAACCAGTGTCCGGTAAAGAGCTTCAAACTTCCATCCTGCCGCATGAAATATATTAATAGTGAAAGTTCCAGCAAAATATAATGTCTCTACTGCACACAGTTCTGTTTCTGGAGTGTCTGACCTGCATCCCTTTCAAGAAATGGGATCACATGTTATATATTGCTGAGCGATAAATAAGAATAGGGCATAGCCATTGTCTCTCCCATCGCGAAGTCTCATGCAATCGAGTGATCTTGATCTTGAGCTTAGAGCTCATATTCGTTAATCCCCATCTGATACTTCCTGTTGACATTCAACTGATGGACCTACAGTCACTTAGGTGCAAATGTGTTTTAGCACTTCTGTTTGGCTGAATGCAAATGCATTCAGTAGTAGAAGCACTTCTAATGAGTATTACAGCTTCCAGCTTGGGCCATGTCGCTGTGGGTTCAAGTTCAGTACAGGAGTGAGCAGACGTCTGAAGCCTGTGAGTTGGACGCCACAGAGGAACGCCTAGGAGTGGTCTGTGTCTTATGACAAAGTCCACAACACACCAGGCTGGCCGTGCTTGCCTGAAGCCGGCAACATGCCAACGGCTGCAGATGGAGGGTGACCCGGGGATGCAGGGAGCTTGGGCCACGCCCACTCTTCTCTCCCCTTTGCAATCTGCTGGCGCTCCCGCCTAGTTAGAAACTGTTTCCTGAGCACCCATTCCGGACCGAAAGCAGGGGACAGCAAAATAATGAGACAGATGGTTGTTCCTTCTTGCTGGGTGGCAGCACTCACTTCCTCTGTGTGTTTGCAACATGGGTGACGAGAGATGAAGTTTCTAACTGGGATCCTGTCACCACAGGCAGAGCTGGTCTGGAGCAAGAAATTCGCATGCTTTCAGACAGTTTCCTCCCTTGGAAAACATGCAAAACCATTCCTGTGGCATCTACATCAGAGAATCAACAGGAAACTCAAAACAAACAACCAAGGCACATCTATCCTGCAAATTTCAAGCTCTGAGTCCTTTGGGGGGCCCTTTGGTTTTAAGCTGTACTAGCACTGGGGTTATTTCTTGAGGTGACTTAGCTAGCTTGCCTTAAGGTTGAAGACTCAACATGAAACTCACAAAATGCAGCCCTAGCCGTGGTTTCATTATCAAAACCCCAGCAAGCATTCCAGCCAGACTAATTCTCCACTGGATTCACTTAATGTGTAAGGAGATCTTTCAGCCAGACTTTACGGGGAAGTACATATGTATATATATGTATACATATATGTATATGCATGTATATGTACATATATAATGAAACATATAGTGAAAATGAACAAAATTAGGAAAAATGTGTTTTCCTTCTCTAACAGTATAGAAATAGTAAAGCAGTATGCTAATTCAAGGCTCTCTCCATAGAGATATAAGACTTCCTTCTTTGATGGGTTTCCTTGATTAGAGGCCCTCGCGTCCAATTACACATACACGTGAGAGGCACCTCGTTTGCATTCCAGGCCAGGAGAAACCCAGGAATGGATTTTAAAAGGAGAGCCCATTCTTATCCTTCTGGAGAATTTATCTTCATAAAAGGTCAGCAAATTTAGAGCATGCTTTGCTAATTTACCAGGTGTATGGGAAATAAGTCATGAGCACGAGTTTGCACAGAAGATAAGACTTGCTATGTTTTACAGAAACCTATTCTCTTGAATATCGAAAGGATAATTCAAAAAACATTTTAAAATCCTATTGGTTTCTCTGCCTGCTTGTCAGATTTCCCATTGGTGATGAAACCCTGCCAAGCACAGATTTAGTGCTGGTCATGAAATCAGACCTGGGCTTGTGGTTACCTAATAATAACTGTGATAATAAATTCATCCATTAATTTCTTTCCTGTTTCCCTACATGGGGAACATTAAACCAAGATGTTATGCTATTGGATGGAAAGAATCATTTTCATTTATTCTCTCTCTCTCTCTCTCTCTCTCTGGGAGATTTTTCTGTTAGGCTGCTGATTCCCGAAGACCAGCTGTCCTTCCTATGCCATGGGAAGAGAAGCAAAGATTGGAAACCACACCGCCTGGGACCTGGGACTCTCAAAGCCTCTTAGAGTGACAGGCGCCTTGGAGATAGCCAAGTGCATGAAAACTGGATTCAAAAGGAAGATAATAAATACAGTAGCCTGTATGTGAATAATCAGGCAAAATTTGCCCAAACCATCCCACAGATAAATGGAGCAGAGGCTAGCAAGTGAACTTTGTGGGTTTTTTCCTGCTGTTGTTGTTGGTTTGTTGGTTTGTTTTCTTGTTTCCTTTTGGGCTAGACCCAGGGACAAAGGGGTAAGACTGGGATCTTTGTAACATACTTTCTAGTACTTTTGACCTGAGAGAATTTATGCACCCTCTGGAGCCTATGTCAATGGAACATGTTTTTCCTCATGAACGGAGAAGGCTCACAGGTGCCGTTTTATCAGATTAAAGATAGGCTTCAGATTTAATTCTGTCCCACACATGGGAAAGAGACAAGCCGAGCCTTTCTGCCTAGATGCCTTGAAACATATCAATGAATCAATAATGGTTTGGGTTTCTTTTTTTTTTCCCCTTTGCCCCCTACCCCTTTTACCCTGAAAGCCAGGTAAAGGATGAAGAGGAACCAGAGTGATTTTTAAGTGCAGTCCCTTTGTGTGGGGGTGATTTATGGAAACACCCGGTCTTGAGGTTCTCAAAGCCTTTTTGCTTTACACAATGCAGAGAGGACAGACAACAGAATGATCTCGGTGTGTAAAACTATATGCTTCTCTGTGTGGGATTTGGGTTAAGCCCATTTTGAACTGCCAGTTCATTGTTTAAAAATGCACACCTGCACAGAACCAGTTGTGGTCAAGAAGTTTATTAGCAGAAGAATGTTCGTCAGTTCCTGGAAATCCTATATACGGAACCGTCATGGTTTTCGTTAAGAATGAGATTCCCCATGAGTTACCAAAATCCAATCACACATCCTGTCTCAGCTAAGAGGAAGTTTGGAGGAGGCAAAACTCCAAGATGGCAAAAGGATCCAGGAAAAACCTAGAAAAACAGGCAAACACAGGCTCCCACCTTCCTCTGAACTTAGTATCAATATAGTGTGGGGACAGGAGAAGATGTGGAATGTTCTCCCCAAGCGTGACAACCGGATCTCCTAGGTACAAGGAGATAATAGCTGGGAAATGTTTTTCACAACTGAGAAATACCTTAGGAATATAAAACTGGGCATTCTGAATGAAACTGAGCTCTCCTATTTTTTTCAAAGCTTTATGGCTAGAAATGGGGGTAAAAATTTTTTTTAAAGCTTCCAGCTGGATCCCTGTGAGTCTAGAGATAGTCTCAAATTTATCTTCGTTTGTGGGGCAGTTGCCAACAGAGAGCATGGACTGTTGTTGAAAGGGCATTTCGATACTGCAAAGAAATTCAGACTCTTTTCTGAGGTGGATGTTTGCACATCACAGGGCTCTGCATAATAGGATAAAACCTTCCTTAGGGTTGGAGACAGAAATATAGATCATGCTTCCTCTTAGGGGAAGATCTTGCAGTTGGTTTGTGTGACATAGGTTTTAGTGGGATGGGGGCCCAGGGCTGAGGTGCCTGCTGGAGGTCTCCCAACAGGTGAAGAAAGGTGGCCCCTTCAGCACGGTGGCTCGCAGGAGGGCAACAAGGGAGGTGCTGTGGGAAGTCTGCAGAGGCATTCTGCTGTGGGCATCTAATCCCCTTCTACTTTCCAAAGGCTTTAGTAATCTTGTTCCATCAATGGTCTGTCTTTGGGGGGATGAAGATGGCACTGGACCCACATCTTGGGGCTGGCAGCAGGTGGGACAAGACGGATATTGGGCAAAGCAGGTTGCCACATGAAAGAGCCAAATCGGGACTGTGGGAGACATATGTCTCCTAGGAAGAACCTGAAGAAAGATGACAAGCCCTAAGATTAAGTAGGCTCCTTCTCATTTCAGTGTTGAAGAGAAAGGACATCCTGGAATGCCAGCGATTTGAGGCAGGGAGTCAGGTAGTCATTCCAGGCACAGACTGAAGGCAGATTTCCTGGGAGTTCAGCCCTGGTGTTACCACTTCTTACCTGTGTGTCCGGGGGCAGTTGCAAACCATCTCTCTGCACCAGGTCACCTGGAGACCTCGAAGGCACCCACCTCAGGGAGTTTAATCGAGGCTCCAAGGACATAATGTATGTTAAACAGGCAAAGTACTTGTCATAGTGTTCAGGATAATCTCAATGTTCAATAAAAGAGGGCTGGTACCATTTTATAAACTAGCATGCAGATCTTTATCACTGCAGCAGAAATAGGCATGACTGTAGAATCTGAGAAAGGGAGGGGTGTGTGCCACCGAGGAGGGTCTCCCAACCCCACACGCAGTTACCTGACGCATAGTAGATACTCAATAAATTTTTCCCAAGTGACAAATCACATAGACCAGGTCTGTCAATTTATGGTGAGCTGGAACTCAGTCCCACTTACCGAGTTTTCTTTTTCTTTTTAAATTTAATTTTATTTTTCAGTGTTCCAAGATTCATTGTTTATGCACCACACCCAGTGCTCCATGCAATACGTGCCCTCCATAACAGCCACCACCAGGCTCACCCAGCCTCCCACCCCCCTCCCCTCCAAAACCCTCAGTTTGTTTCTCAGAGTCCACAGTCTCTCATGGTTCGTCTCCCCCTCCGATTTCCCCCACTCACTTCTCCTCTCCTTTTCAACTGCTTTCTAAAACCCTTGACAGAAATAGTAAGGTTATCCCACTGGGCTTGTTATGCCAAGAAACACAGACAAGCAGACAATCTGGAATACAGAACATGATCGAGTCGATTCTAGATCTTCACTATGCACTCGTCCTCACCATGTACCCTGATCTGTGATCTTGCCTAAAACTCCTACAGAAACCACCCCGGTTTGGCCTGTGTATGTCAGAGGGGACCCCTCAGGGTAGGGATAAGGAAGAATCAGTAATGGCACTTGTCATGCAAGAAACTGGTCTCTTTTCCAGACTCTATACGAACATTGTGGAGTGACAAGGTCAAGGGAAAGATGTAGAGACATGAGCAGTAAACAGGCAAAATGCCACCATACTCTCTGTACCTTGTCCCTGGGAGCTAGAGCCAAAGCAGGGGCTACAGGCCATTCAATATCACAAAGAGGGGAAGGCAGGAAGAAAGGGATGGGAAGGGGACATAAGAACTTACCTGTACAAGGGAGCCTGGGTGGCTCAGTGGGTTAAAGCCTCTGCCTTCCACTCAGGTCATGATCCCAGGGTCCTGGGATCGAGCCCCGCATCGGGCTCTCTGCTCAGCAGGGAGCCTGCTTCCCTCTCTCTCTGCCTGCCTCTCTGCCTACTTGTGATCTCTGTCTGTCAAATAAAAAATAAAAAATCTTAAAAAAAAAAAAGAAGAACTTACCTGTACAAAGCCAAGTGCAAAATACCATGTGCTCAAGAAATAATTGTCACCTGAGTTGTGATACAATCAAATAAGCACGAATCACATAGTTCATTGTCACTTTATGCCATGAATCTTCATAAGAATAGATTGGATAATGAGACAGGAAAAGCCATTATGGAATAGAAGCCGTTCTCCCTTACCATGGGCCCCTGGATCTAAGATACACAGAGCTCCATCACGGTATAAAGGGAACAGTCTCAAACCCCTCTGGGGAGAGGAGGATGCTAGGAAATGCAAAGTGGCATGTCCACTCTAAAGGAACTTGACCAGGCTTTATTTCTTAGGATGGTGTTTAGAGTAGGTCCTAGATGACCTGCAAGGAATGTCCAGATTTTGACATGCAGACTCAGGTCTGGTCGGGATCACTGTAGTTCCCAGTTACAGTGATGGTGTGGATTTAAATTGCATCTCTGACCACATGTACTAATTCCACGATCTCCAAAGGCATAGAATTGATAATTAAGGGTAGGGAGCTAAATTTTTGAGTATCTTTTGTGTGCTAGGCACTGTGCTAGATGTATCTCATTTAATTCCAGTAGCACTCGGCTGTAGGTCTTATTCTCATTCTACACACCTGGAAAGTGAGCCCGGACAGGGTCTTGCTGAGAGTCCTGCAGCTTGGGGGCAGTGGAGCTAGGATTATGGATCAGCTCTGCCTGCTTTTTCCTCCATAGAAGAGAGTCAGAAATGGGCTGGGAGAGGCTGTCAAAAATGAAGTGGTGAGCACGTGTTGTGATTCAGCACTGAACAAAATTACGCAGTTATGTTGGATACTTCTTTTTTTTCCCAGACTGAAGATATACACTTTCTGCATGAACTTTGAAAATATGCATTTCCTATGGTATGGACATTCTACTTTGTATCACAGTATTTACTGTATGTATTTACCATATGGAAAAATTTACCAATGAGCACAGAAAAGTACACTCAAGGATAGTCAGTACAGGGGCACCTGGGTGGCTCAGTGTGTTAAGACTCTGCCTTCAGCTCAGGTCATGATCCCAGGATCCTGGGATGGAGCCCTGCATCGGGCTCTCTGCTCAGCAGGGAGCCTGCTTCTCCCTCTCCCTCTGTCCCTCCCCCACTTGTGCACGCACATGCATGCTCTCTCAGTAAATAAATAAAATCTTAAAAAAAAAATACTGTCATTGTCATATTTCTGTACGAGCAAAAACACATCAAACCAACAAGACAGGCAAAAACTCCTAAAGGCCTGTTGATGAAAGAACTGAGAGGAGACATCTTTCAAACCAACAATGAGAACGAAACCAATTTTGTTAATACCAGTGTGGGTAGCTTTAGTTGCCTCAGTTGTGTTGTTATGTGATTTTTTAAAAAAAGTTAATGAGGAGCAATTAACAAATATAACTGTATATGTTAAAGTGTACAGGGTAATGATTTGATATACACATATGTTGTAGAGTGATTACCAAGATCGAGGTAATTAACACATCACATAGTTAACATGGTAACTTTGTTTTTTGATGAGAACGCTTAAGTTCTACTATCAACTTTCAAGTATATGATACTGTGTTATTAACTGTAGTCACCATACTACACATTAAATCTCAGAACTTATTCTTCTTATAACTGAAAATGTGTGCATTTTGATCAACATCACTTCATAAACCCCTCTTCCCAACCCCTGGCAACTATCCTTCTATTCTCTGTTTCTATGACTTGATTTTTTTTTTAAGGGTCCACATAAAAATAATACCTTACAGGATTTACCTTTCTCCTCCAGATTTATTTCACTGGCATAATGCCCTCCAGATTCATCCACGTTATTACAAATGACAGCATCTCCTCCTTCTTATGGCTGAATAATATTCTGTTACATATATGATATATCATATATATAATTACATATAACACATAATTATACTAGCATATATATGATATATACATATATTTCTTTATCCATTCATCAACTAAAGGACATTTAGGTTGTTTCAGTATTTCCGTATCTTGGGTATTGTGAAAAATGCTGCAGTGAACATGGGTATGCAGATGTGATATAGGATTATTTAACAATTTCTTTGTTAAGTGCTTGCATTATTCTAATCTTTCATCATTATGTGCAGTGTTGTGATAGATAGCTTTATACATATACAATTGCTGTTTTAGGAATTATTTCCTCAGGATACACCCCTAGAAATTAACAGGGATTCTTAAATAGGTTATTTTTTAACTTTCTAAATATCCTTTAATTTTTTTTTTTTGATTGAGGTGTAATTGACATATGACACTATGTTAGTTTCAGATATACAACAGAATAATTTGATATTTTTATATATATTGTGAAATGTTCACCACAATAATTCCAGTTAACATCCACCACCATACATTGTTATAAAAAACAAGTTTTTTTCCTTGTGTTGAGGACTTTTAAGATTAGTCTATTGCAACTTCTAAATACATGACAAAGTATTATTAACTATCAGTTACCATGTTGTGCCTTATATCCCCAGGACTTATTTATTTTATAAATGAAAGTTTATACCTTTTGAACCTCTTCACCTTTCCTTATGACAGACTCCCAGAAGTTCACAGGGATTCTTAAATCAGTATTTTACTGGTGGACAAAATATGCTACACTAGCATAAAACAAAGATTAGTCTTAAAGTTAATTCATTTAATTAATTAACTCAGTCTTCAATAATAAAAAGCATGGAAAAATATCGACCTAGTTTACTTTTTTATGTGACCTTTAGAAATGTTTCTTTTTTATTTATTTGTTTATTTATTTACAGACAGAGATCACAAGTAGGCAGAGAGGCAGGCAGAGAGAGAGGAAGGGAAGCAGGCTCCCTACCGAGGCAGAGAGGCAGGCAGAGAGAGAGGAAGGGAAGCAGGCTCCCTACCGAGCAGAGAGCCCGATGCAGGGCTCGATCCCAGGACCCTGAGATCATAACCTGAGCCGAAGGCAGAGGCTTAACCCACTAAGCCACCCAGGCGCCCCTTTAGAAATGTTTCTAAAGTACATTTACAGTATTCTGTAAATAAATTCACAAAATTCTGAAAGGTAAATAAAAACATACAACTCATGGACCGCAATGTTTACCTCTGCAGAAGGGGAAGGATTGGATATGGTCATCAAGAGAACTATAACTTCTCCAGAATAAATATTTCACAAAAAGTATAAGTTGAATTGCATTATTCTTTTTTTTAAAGATTTTATTTATTTATCTGACAGAGATCACAAGTAGGCAGAGAGGCAGGCAGAGAAAGCAGGGGGAGCAGACTCCCTGCTGAGCAGAGAGCCCGATGTGGGGCTCTATCCCAGGACCCCGAGATCATGACCTGAGCCGAAGGCAGAGGCTTTAACCCACTGAGCCACCCAGGTGCCCCGAATCGCTATATTCTTGTGAAATTTAAAATAGTCCTTCTTTTATATAGAAGTCTTGAAAAAATAGGATCAATTTTATTCCCTGAGTCTATAAACATGGAAATAACATATACCCTTAAGATGATCTACATAATTTACAGAGGACTTTCTGCCCCTTGATTAATTTAGTTATCACAAAAGCCCTGTAAGCCAGATATTATTGTATTTTAATCTGTAAAGATACACACTTTGGATAGTATGTGTTAAATCCTCGAAGTTCCTCTTAGGCTGATACTTGAGAAAATGACCCTGTTTGGGGTCCCTGAGATGTCCTCCCTGCTCTGTTACCATAAAGCTCATTTGTTCTCTCTCTTCCTCTCTGCCTCTCTCCCCACCTCCCCCCCCCCCACCTTTCCTCTCCCTCGCTTTGAGGAGTTAAGAGGCCATATTGGGGAAGCCCATGTGGCAATGAACCGTGGGCAGCCTCTAGGAGCTGATGACATCCTCGGCTGACAGCCAGCAAGAAGCCCTCGGTCCAACAATAGCAAGGAATTGAATTTTGCCAACAAGGTAAGCGAGTTTAGAAGCAAGTTCTCACCCAGATGAAACCACAGCCCCAGCCAAAACTTTGAAGTCTGGCGAGGCTCTAAGAGGGGATCCAGCCAAGCCACGCCTAAACTCCTAACACACAGAAACTGTGAGATAATAAATGCGTGTCCTGTGAAGCCACTGAGTTTGTGGTAATATCATTACATAGCGAAGGAAAAGGAACACTCGTACCGTTGAAGGAATTCCAGTCTTGAGGCACGTCTCTGGGAGCAGACTATGTAGAAGAAATGATAAAACTGGAATACCCACCATCATATTGCTCACGCTGGGGAGGCAGGTTAAGGTAAGTCAGGCACCAGCCCCAGTAAAGCAGCCCTGACCTTTCTGAACCAGGATTCTTTTGTTTTCGCTCCGTGAAGGTGCTGACACGTCAGCTGCTTCTGCATGTGTGAAAGGATCCTACACAGAGGACTCATGGCTTAGCGCACGTACGTGCTGTTTGTACAGCAAAAATAATGTTGGTTCACAAGACCTACGTATATAGGATTTTACTAGAGCAGAGAGGCCTTGGAAAAACCTTCCAACCCAGCAAGCTTGCGTTTTCTTTTCAAAGAAATACCAACCAAGCTTAATTTAAATCAATACAGAAGGGTAAAAGGGGGAAAGGGGGGGGGATTACCTAAGCACAAGATAACAACAAATAAAGTGGTAGGCAACATATAGGAACCTGGGGGGAGTGAAAATGCAAGTAAAATGTAAGTGAAACTAATTGTTTCTTCCCCAGAAATGTGGCTGATTTACCTCTCTATTAGAAGGAGGTCCTCGCTGAGTGCCTTTTAATTAAAAGGAAAGCGTGCACCTTGTCCACGTCGCAGTTGCTGGATGACTAAAGGTTGCTGCTCTCTTTCCAGCACCTGTGGCAAGAATCGGTCTGTGCTGAACTGGACGGGAAAAAAAAAAGGCAAAAATATTAGGAAGCTTGTTTGAAGGAAAAGCTGTAAGAGAAGATGGAAAGAGCTTACAGTGATCCGAAAGGGAGACATTAAGGCAAAGAGGAAACGCCAATGTAGGCTAAAAACACTTCTGTCTGGGAAGAAAAGGAAAAATTCCCCTAATTGTTGATTCAAAAGCAGTCATAAGCCTAGTATAAGTTGAATACACACCTACTGAATTAAATACAATTAAATGCAAGAACACTGCGAATGATTCGCAAGCATATTGAGTTGTCATTGTGGTGAAGTTTTATCCATTTAGCAAATGTCGGCATGCACTAACTCTTCTCTATTTCACCATATCCCTATGAGGCAAAAAGGGTTGTTAATCTCCATTTCACAGACAGGGAGGCTGAAGGAGTTTCTATAACTTGCCCACCTCGAGCGGCTTGAGAGTAGAACTGGGTTTTGAACTCAGGGTCCTCGCATCTGAGTTTCTGCAGGTGCTACAGCGATTGTAGGAAAGAAGAGCAGGGCACGAAGTTAAGAATTGCCCACGTGCAGGTGGAAGGAGAGACAACGAGTTCTTCCTGGGGGCTATAAAGAGCCCAGTGATTGCAGACAGATGCCCCTGAGAGAGGATTTGAACCATGGCAACAAAGGCACCAAAGACACAAGTGTGAGAAATGCTCTTGGGATAAAACCCAAGAATAGTGGAAAATCAGCCTCCCGTTCTTTCATTTTAAAACTGCTTTCCCGGGGCATCTGGGTGGCTCCGTGGGTTAAGCCTCTGCCTTCGGCTCAGGTCATGATGCCAGGGTCCTGGGATCGAGCCCCGCATCAGGCTCTCTGCTCGGCAGGGAGCCTGCTTCCTCCTCTGTCTCTGCCTACTTCTCTGCTTAATTGTGATCTGTCTGTCAAATAAATAAATAAAATCTTTAAAAATAAATAAAACCGATTTCGCAACCACCATGCTGACATTGGAGTGAATGAAAGAGAATGCCTGCATCAGAATCACCTGGGAAGGCCGTTGGGAGTCCAGCTCCCTGGGCAGCCCCTGAGAATAACTGTTGTTAACAAGCTGCCGTCGACTGGGGGACACTCTAAAGCTAGAGAAAGATTCTGCGCTAGGATGTAACAAGGGAGTGCTACTCATGGGTGGTAATGGCCACTGTCCTGGGATAGGTTTAGGTAATACTGACAAGAAGGTTAGTTCCCCAGGGAACCCGAATCATAGCTTCACCTGGCCCAAAGCCAGGCATGGTTATGGCACGGGTAAAATGGTAAAAAAATAAAGATCATGAAGAAAGTGATCTCTCTCATCCCTTCATGCTATCCTAAACAAACAAGCAAATGAATAAATGGATGACTGAGACATGGTATAGGCTAACAACATATGCCCCTGGGCCGGTCTCCCCAGATGAAGCTGGAGTGAGTGGTGGTGAGCACGCCCCCATGTTGCTGAACTTCCACGGCTGGACCACAGCTGGATTTGGGGGCGTGCCCTATTTCATCAGTGCCAAGCCCAAGCGAAGTCTGGATGGACAGTCGGTTTAAGAAACACCTGAAAGATGCCTGAAATTTGGGAGTTTCTGTAACAAAAATGGTTGTGGTTTTTTGTGGGGTTTTGGTGTTTTTTTTTTTAATCTCTGCACATTGGGTGTGTTTTTTTATTCGAATTACTCTGCATAGAGCATGACGAGTACTCATGAGAGTGTCCCCTGCCATCTCTGCTTCTCCTCGCCAGATGAACGCTATGGAACATTGGATTTCACCTTTTCCAGCTTAAAATTTTTTCCAGCTTTATTGAGATGTCCTCGACATATAACACTGTGTAAGCTTGAGATATACAGTGTGTTGGGCTGGTACTCTTAAACAATACAAAATGATTACCACCAACCTCTTAGTTAACACCTTGATCATGTCACATAATTACCAATTCTTTTCGGTGTGGAGTGCCTTTCAGATCTACTCTCTTTCCAAGTTTCATGTACATAAGACATTATGGCTAACTATAATCACAATACTTGCATTAGACCCCCAGGATGTACTCAGCTTCCAAATGGAAGTTTGCACCTCACCTTCTTTAATTTCATACTCCTTGGTGAAAGAGGAGAAAAGCAGACTGGAGATGAGACAGAGAGCTGGTTCCTTAAGGGGTCTAACAGAACTTTCCTCTCTGCCCTTCCTGTACGAAGGTTTTATTCTAGCATCTGTATTTTATCCCAGCATCTCACAAATCTCTCTTAACACAGACCACAGACCTGAATCCCCGTAGCCCTTGTACTTCTAAAGGCATCCCTGCTGTCACTCTCGCCAGCACACGTGAAACAGAGATGTTTCTAAAAATACAGTGGCTCCTCCTCTCGCTCCCTGTCTCCAAAGCTGGGTCCTGAAACAAAGCTGGGAACACCCTTCGTAGTGATTCCCTGGCGGCCAGCAGATTTGTCTTCAAAGCGCCTGACAAGCCCAATCCGACTCACGGTCAAGGCGCACCTGTCAGGGGAATAAACAAGTGTCAGAACTTCCCAAGGAAACGAGCGATGAAAAGACCTTCAACGATGAACAAATTAAATTCAGTTCTCACGCCAGCAACAGCAAGAAAGGGAAGTGAGGAGACCCAGAAAACGAGCACAGGTATGATTTGAGATAAGTCTGGAGAGGAGCCGGACTGTTAACGAGAAGCAGATACACAGCAGGCGCCCGGGAGAAGGGGGCTGAGCTGGGAACGTCTTGCAGCGAGGAGAGGTATGCTGGGGCTGACAATATCCCATCTTTTTGTGAAAATATCCCATCCACAGGCATCTATTGGAAGAGCATCTTTGCACCTGCTTTTGCCACCGGCATCCTTGCGTCTTTTCTCATGGTCCCCCGTCCTAGGGCAGACACGTGCGCGCTGTGATTTCCTTGCCTCGCTCCTACCTCTGCATTCCTCCCTAGTGCTGTCACATCAAATGAACATACTCGAGGTGACTGCTCAATACTCCAGGCTTCAGGCTCCTCCAAGCCAGGATGTTAGATGAGCTGTAGCGGGCTAATGGTGTGATGGTTTCCATTAAATTTTGAATCTTGCCCTGTAGGGATGGGGCTAAAAAAAATGCATAAATTATTTAATGTAAGGGCTTTGCTGATGACTGATAAAATCAAATTAGCTGCTTTGGGCTAAGGATGAATTTGAAACAGAGTTTCCTTCTTTGAAGAGACAGTGACAAATCTATTTGATAGGTCTGCATGTCAAGTTTCTTTGGTAGAAATTTTAACAGAATCCTTTGTTAGGCAAAGTGAATGAGATGGGCTTAGGTTATGAAATAGTTTTTTTTTCCCCCAAAATGTTTATTTTTGTCACATTATTAAAGCCATACCCATCCATATAGATTTTTAGAGCACAAAAAACAACAAAACGAAAACTCTCACCCATAATTCCAAATGTCCAATAAAATCTGACATTTGGAGAATTTACTTACAGCCACCCTTTGTCTATGTGGGTATAAGTACATAGAATTTTTTAAGAAATTGAGGTAATTTTATATACATGAGTATCTACTTTCTTTACATATTCATGAAAACCTGGGGATATAATATTCCATATTCTGACTCCATTTTCAATTACTGCTTTAGAATAATTATCCAACCAAGAGGTACAAATATTTTTAAGGCTCTTGATATACATTGCCATATTATTTTCTAGAAGCTCTGATTCAATTTATAATCTCCCCAGGTTTTTAAACATAATGGGTTTTTAATGTTTGGGGTTTGGGCATTAAAAACTCAGAATTCGAGATATCACCTCACACCAGTCAGAATGGCTAAAATTAACAAGTCAGGAAATGACAGATGCTGGTGAGGATGCGGAGAAAGGGGAACCCTCCTACACTGTTGGTGGGAATACAAGCTGGTGCAACCACTCTGGAAAACGGCATGGAGGTTCCTCAAAAAGTTGAAAATAGAACTACCCTATGACCCAGCAATTGCACTACTGGGTATTTACCCTAAAGATACAAACGTAGTGATCCGAAGGGGCACGTGCACCCAAATGTTTATAGCAGCAATGTCTACATAGCCAAACTATGGAAAGAGCCTAGATGTCCATCAACAGATGAATGGATAAAGAAGATGTATATATACACAATGGAATAGTATGCAGCCATCAAAAGAAATGAAATCTTGCCATTTGCGACGACGTGGATGGAACTAGAGGGTATCATGCTTAGTGAAATAAATCAATCGGAGAAAGACAACTATCATATGATCTCCCTGATATGAGGAAGTGGAGATGCAACATGGGGGGTTGGGGGGGTAGGAAAAGAAGAAAAGAAACAAGATGGGATTGGGAGGGAGACAAACCATAAGTGACTCTTAATCTCACAAAACAAACTGAGGGTTGCTGGGGGGAGGGGGGTCGGGAGAGGGTGGTGGGGTAATGGACATTAGGGAGGGTATGTGCTATGGTGAGTGCTGTGAAGCGTGTAAACCTGGAGATTCACAGACATGTACCCCTGGGGATAAAAATACATCATATGTTTATAAAAAATTAAAAAATTTTTAAAAACCCTCCGAATTCATTTCATACATATGGATACTTATCAAAACATTTGTTGATTTTCTAGATGAAAATACTATCTCATTGTTCTTTGAATTAATTGACTAATGAAATTTATTACTTTTAGGCTCTCACGTTACTCTTTCAAAAACATTAGAATAGTGCATGAAGAGTTTTGCTCTGTCCTACTCCTGCCTGGCCACATGATTTCCTAATTCTCTGAGTACTTATGATTGGTGTAACCAAGAGTACATGTACTGAAGTAAAAATATGTCACTTTCTTGTGACCTGAGTTGTTCCCTGGGTTGTAGTCCTAGTCTGATTACTTGTTTAAATAAACATGCTACAGGGGGTGCCTTGATGGCTCAGTGGGTTAAGCCTTTGCCTTCCGCTCAGGTCATGATCTCAGGGTTCTAGGATCAAGCCCCGAATCAGGCTCTCTGCTCAGCAGGAAGCCTGCTTCCCTCTCCCTCTGTCTGCCTTTCTGCCTATTTGTGATCTCTCTCTCTCTGTCAAATAAATAAATAAAATATTTTAAAAATAAGTAAATAAACAAACAAACATGCTACAGGAGGCAAAATTAATAACAATTTCAAAAACATACATCTAATTTTGCTTGTCTCCCTTCAGGAATGTTTTCTAAAGATCTAATTTATAATCCATGCTATTCCTTTAAAAATGACCCTGCTTCTTTGCTTCTATTCTTTTTTACTTACTTTTTGGATAGTAGAAAGTTTCTTTCTCTCTTCATCCCATGCTCTCCATCAAAAGCTGCATCCCATATCCCAGAGCCCTTAGGGCTTGCCTCTCACATCATATTCCCTTCCCTCCTGACCCTCATGTCTTAATTTCTTCTACCCCTACTGCAAATTTGGTAACAGAAAAGTCTAGAATCATGTTGCCAAAGAATGAACTTTGATGGAATGATAAGACACATGTGCACACTGACATATCCTTTTTCCACCCTAGCTTTCTAAACTCTGCTGGCTGTTAATATGTAACTAAAGTTTTGCCACACATCAGCTGTGTTTGTACAAGAGTCCCATCTCACACTGACTTAGCATTGTTGATGTCCAATAACATAAAAATTTTTAAAGTCATTAGTAAGTGCTTACTACACCCAACGTGTTATACTATACACTCAAGAAACAGGGAAATATACAGAGATAGGAAGTACCTTTGTGAAGAATTTCCTGTTCTCTATGTGCCTTCAGTTGGAAAGATGAAAATCAGACACAAGGGGAGAAAAACCCTAACTATCAAGATAAAATGTAAGAATGATGCAATTCAAAAGAAATGCTTTAGAAAGGTCATAGCCACTAGAAAAGTACAATACAACTTTCTTCCAACAAAACACATTCATCCCCGGTTGAAAGATGTGGCAGTAGGGTCTCTGGCTTCCAATTTTTTGGTAAAGTCCAGTCCAGAGAAGGTGGCCTCAAATTTTGAATTTTCCAAATGTGGTTCTATTGAAGTTAAGAGAGGTGCTAGAAAGACCTAAAGCAGAAGAGTGCCTTTTGCATCTCTTTTTACTGTATGTCTACTACATGTCATTCACTGTGGATATCTTTGTGGACATATCAGAGATGGTTCTGGCTTTCCTACAGTTTTCTGGTAGTATATTTCATGAACTGGCCTCAATTTTGGCTCTAGCTGACTTTGTTTTCTGCTCTCCTAATCTTTCTTTTTCATGTTTTTGGGTTTTTTCTCCCCCCCAGCCTTGTATTTTTTTTTGTAAGATGCCATAAATTCCTAACGCAAAACTGGATATAAACAACGAAAGAATGTTTCTAGTTAATCATGTGCCTTGTACTTGATTAGCTACTCGAGGACAGGGATTCTGTCTCCCTCATTAGGATATGGTATTTATTTTTGCAATTGTCTTAATACTCGGCGTTGTATGCAATAAATTTCTCAATAAATGTCTGTGTATATAATTTAGCCCACTGAAATAGTTTCTCTGAGCACTGTCTTTGATTCAAACAACAGTTCTCCCTCTGTTCTGCAATCACTCAGGCAAAAGGTGCCGAAATCTCCAAAAGCAAGTCTTTGTACGGGAAGTATCAGGCTTAAGAAGATCTGCCAAACCATGAACAGATAAGAGTCACCCCAACTAGCTGGCTTAACTTTCAAGGAACAGATGGTCAAAAGTTTGTTATAATTACTGAAAATGAAGATGAAAATGGTCTCACTCAAAAAAAGGAATTTCACAGCTTCTAGCTGACGTTCAGGATCAAGTCTAATGAAACCGGGACGTTGAAGAAGTAACCTGGATGATTATATCTTGCCTCATCTCCATTGGACATCCAAAGAGAAGAGAATTTTAAATAAAAAGCTTGGGGCACCTGGGTGGCTCAGTCGGTTAAGCATCCGCCTTCCACTCAGGTCATGATTCCAGGGTCCTGAGATCGAGTCCCACATTGGGCTCCCTGCTCGGAGGGGAATCTTCTTCTCCCTCTCCTTCTGCAGCTCCCCCTAGTTGTGCTCACTCTCTCTGTGCCAAATAAATAAATATCTCTGTGCCAAATAAATAAATAAAATCTTAAACCCCCCCCTCAAAAAAAAAGAAAGAAAGAAAGAAATGAAAAGCTTTGGCTTTTCTTTGGAAAACGATCCTTCCTGGGTTTGACTTTGTAGGGAGTGCTAATTAAGCAATGCCAAATGAAAAATGCAGGTAGCTGACCGAGGACTTAATCCACACAGCATCCACTCAGCTGGAATCAGGGAGTATCTCCCTGTCTGTTCTGTGCAAAGCACTGCGCCGGGCAAGATGCGAACGTGAGGGAGACAGAGGAATGGAGGGCAGGCAGAAATGAACAAACACACAACAGACATGAATTCTGGCCCCAGAAATTGGGGAGACGCTCGTGGAGAGGATTTGGGGGGGGGGGGCTACATCAGAGATGGAAACTGTGCTCTGTAGTTGGTAAGGTGGGTTGGATGGCTGGACCACTAGGGTGATGACTCATTACCAAAATATCAAAATATCTGGATGCATGGATGACTGAATTATATGCTCCAGCTCCACATAGATGTTTGGAGTTCTGGACAGCCCGATCCAGGGCAGGGAACTCGATCTCATCCATGTTGGACGGGTACTGGGGGGACCCCAGGGAGCCCACCCTTTCCCACTCCCACCCCCCACCCTCAGTTATGCCAGGACTGTCTCCACAGACCTCCTGGGAAGCCCAGAAGGAATGCTCTTATCACATCATACGGTTCTTTTTTTTTTTTTTTCTATATCAAATACTTCACTTTCTCAATATTAGCACTTCAGATTCAAGATGATCTTTTCAAGGCATGGTTTCTACTGTATGAGTGGTTCTTAAGACACATTCAGTGAAACCCTAAGGTTCCTTTGGAAACACCTCAGGGTTTCCCTGGAATGCAGAAGGAAATATATCAAAATGGGGAGGACATAGGAGCAAACACTCACACCATGTCAAAGAGAGAAGATCACCGTTAGTCTATTTTATATGTTAGCCCTCTGCATATGACTTTATTTGAAAAAAAAAGAAGGATTCCATATCATGAAAACGAACAATGGCAATAAAATATTTTTGTGACTTAATATTCAGAGAACAGCATAAACCTGGGGGAGTGGGAAGGACATGAAGGAAGGATGTAGACATCCAGACATCAATATTAATGACAGGAATAAGTGCTTTTATAAAATACAGGAATTTATTTGAATTTGCTTGGGGGAGGCAGTCTCAAATCTACAGCTAAATATAACTTTGAGTGACTTTTACCTTTCTGGAAAAAAAAATAGAAGAATCCACTGCATGGAGAGAAGATACATTTCTCTTGGCTCGGGCAAGCCATAAATAGGCAAACTTCAGTAATAATACCTACACTTACTGAGAACTGACTCTATGGCAGGCACTGTGCTTAGCATCTTTATGTCCATTTATAGCTAGTCTTTATGACAAAGCAAAAGGTTATCTTTGTTTTAATCTATATTTCTTTTAAATAAGGAAGCAAGGCTCAGAAAGTTCTATAACATCCCCCAAATGACACAGTTAATAATAATTAATAAGAGGAATAATTCATAAAAATAGGAACAGGTGATAGACACTACACAAGACATTTCTACCTCCTTCAAGTCCAATTTCAAGGGCAAACACTGGCTAGGAGACCCAATAAGTTTATATTGGAAAATCCCACAGTTAGAAATTCATCCATCTGTGACAGCTCCTGCAACCTTTGGATCTTCCACTTTATGACTCTTTCTTATCTCTTATCTCCTTTCCCCTCATGAACTATAATATAGTTTTTGAAGCAATGAGATGGGTGAGATATACCAAGCATTCACATGTAAAATATGTGATTTATGGGGCTGTAATTATGTCTTATCAAAAACTTTATCAAACTATTACCAAAACTTTCTCTTACTTTATGACAATACCCCTCAAAGCTTCAAACAAATATATTAAATTTTTTATCTTAAAAAAGGATTTCTATTACCAATCAAATATTGCATTCCAGATTACTTCAGGCCCGTGTCTCTTGAGTTTTTTCCTACCGCTCATTGTTAAAACAGAAATAAGCCCATCTTGAAGAGTGGTGTCACAATTAGAGATAATGGCCATTCAATGTCTCCTCTAGGGCCTGGTCCATGGTAGGCATTTTGTGCTGTAATGTTGATAATCATTGTAATGGACGTCCCCTCTGCTTGATTATAAAGTCCCAAATGGAGTAGCTGTTCTGTTTCGTTGACCATTATTTCATTGCTTTGTGAGCTCGTTATTTTACAGGTGCCATAATCTCGACAATCCAGGGTTTAAGTCCACAGCACTGCATACCTGAGAATTGGGAAGGAGGAGGCATGGGGCCTTCCCAGGGCAGACACCTCTTACAACTCCAAGAAGAGGAAACCAAAGGAAAGAAAATGAGAAGGTAAAGCAAAAGAGGAGTGGGGTGAGGGGAAGGACTAACACTCAAGATAAAGGGAAGAAAGAGCAAATGGGGGTTTTTCACTCTTTACTATTAATGGCAAAATGCCTCCTCATCTGAATGGTTCTTGCCCTTTATGACCAGTGGAATCTTCCCTCTTCTCATCCCACAAGTCTCACACTCAGGTTCTTTGCAGGCAACTCTTTTCCACCCTGCCTTGACGCCCCAGGCTGAGCCGAGCTCCCCTTGTGTGCATTCCATATTCTGCCATGCTTTCTTCTGCCTGCTAGGTTGGATCTGTGAGGAAGTCCCATCCGTGTTTGCCGAACTGGACTTCTAGAAGGTTCTCCACCTCTCACAGACCCAGGATATAAACAGAAGAGGATACTCCTCCTGGGGAGAACCTCACATCACCCAAGTTCTATGCAGCTGACACCCGAGCGGACCTGATGAAATTTGTCTTGGTGACATCTCTGTCATTGTTCGGAATGGCCACAAGTGAATGTTAAAAAGCCTTCTTTTCCAAGCCATGTTGTGAAGTGGTTTAGCCAGAGCAGAACTGAAGCAAAGGCGGTTGTGGAGAGCAAAGTCACCTTAAGAAAGTCTCCTTCTAGCCCCGAGGGCCCTTGCCCACCTGGTCTGCTAGGCCAAGAACTCTCTTGGAAGGTGTTGTGCACTAGAGTGCCCTGGAGCTGTCATGCGCTAGAATCCCTCCCTGTGTGGTTCTAGCTTGTTAGAGGGTAGCGAAGGGGGCGACGATGGGCACCATCAGTTAGTGAAGCTGCCTTGTTCCTCCGTGCCCCTGGGTAGGGTCCAATCAGATGACGGTCCTCATGAGGGCACCAATCTCAAGCACTTTATGTTGGAAAGACACAGCCTTGCCAGCAAGGCTTGGCAAGAGCGTACCAGTTGGGAGCGCCAGGGCAGAGGGCGTAAAGAACTTGGTCTACACCTGCTTTGTATGTGGGGGAGGAGCTTATGATCTAGGGCCTGCAGATCTGCGAGCACAGCCCCAGAGATGTATTTCAAAGATCCGAGGGCCACCTGACCACGTAGGGGATTGAGTACAAAGGGTCTTTGAGCTGATAATTGTCAAGTTCTCTTACAGAGAAAAGTCTTTAGAAATCACTTCCCTAGAGTTGTCCCTTATATCAAGAAATCTCTCTAGAGCTGGTTCTCTTAAACTGCTTGATAAAGCTTTGTCATGGGGCTCTTCTGTGCATTGTAGGATGTTTGGCAACACCCCCAGCTTCTACCCGCGACGTGCCAATGGCAGCACCCTCCTCCTCCTGGCGATGACAGTCGACATTGTCTTCAGGCATCACCAAATATTTCACAGGGAGCAAAAATGCTCAGCTGAGAACCACTGGGCTAGAGAGGGGTAACTCTCAAGTCCATCTGGAAAACGAAACCTAGTGCTGAAACCTCACTCAAAATACAGTCTGGGTGACCCTGACGACACCCCATCTAGCTGTTTCTTCAAGGCTTCAAGTTGCTTGCATTTTTCCCTAAGCCTAGTGCCTGCTCACCAAGGCATTCTAAACTATCCCATCTCATTGAACTCAACGGACCCAATGTCTCCCTGGGGGAAGACATTCTCATGTTGACATACATGAGAATTGCTTCTTCCAGGTCCTTCATTAAACCAACAGATTTTTATCAAACAATATGCCATGTTATAAAGTTCTGGAAAGATCCATCTGAAGTTTCTTATGAAGTCAAGTCCCTTTCTTGCCTCAAAGGAAAGAAAAACACTAACAATACTTCTAAGCTGCCAACAATCAGCTCTTCTGTGCTGTTTCTGGATAATGTGGTCACTTACTATCCTTGGGCTCAATCACCCGTCTGCCTGTTCAGGGCTTTACTTTCTCATCGCTGTGCTAACAGGAACACAACACGATGCTTGAAGTTATCACAGCTGACAGCCTTTCTCCAGATAGCGGGTCCAGGAAGCCAGAAGCAAGGGCAAACCACTGATTGAACGCCTACGGTCTGTCAGAAGCTCGTGTCCATGCATTTCATGTACATGAGTGACACGTCAGACCAAAAGTTAGCATTAGACGACTTCACAGACGAGGAAATTACAATCATGAGACATACGAGAAAAATCCATGCAAACTGAGATTGCCATGGGGCATGGCAAAGGAAGGATCTAACCAGTCAAGAAAGGTCCACAGACAACATACTTCAAGCTCACACTTACAATTTAGGCTGATACGGTGTGTCAAACCACAGCCCTTTGACCCGGAAATTACATCTCACACTGCGTCTCCCAGGTCTTTATGTGCAAGTCTGCTGTGCCCTTACCTTATCAGGACCTCTCCTGGTGATCTTGTTCTCCATCGGTCAAGGGCAGGCCCTTGAGGATTCCTGCATGTCCCCAGGGTAGTTCGGTTCTCTGTGCTGCACAGACCCTAGGTTCTAGAGCCGGGCGCCGGCTGACTCTTCTGCTCATCCTAGTCATTGTGATTTCCCCACCAGTGATGGCTGACTTGCAGCTCAGTTACCATCCTTACGACTGAGTTCCTCAGCCACTCCTTCCAGTGCCCTGGGGAGAAATATTCCAGAATACACAGGCTTGATCATTCTTTCTTCGTTCGGGGACAGTATTACACCCAATAAGCATTTCATTCTAACACGCTCTTCAAGCACAGAGTCTGTCTGTGTGACTGGGAATTGGAGGCTCTTCACACAGTCCTCAAGAGAAGGATGATAAATAAAGTGACGGACAGAAGACAGAATGCTCACACCTGGCCCAGGCCCTGGTCCGGCTAATATCCTACTTCGTCTTTCACACCACGCTCTGTACTCCCTGCAGAGACATGAAACAGCATCTGAGGGAAAAGACCGTGGGTCAAATAAAACAACATGAATATAAAGGCCTCCTGTGTGTAGACCCATTCTTTGCTGGGCCTTGGCCATAAATCCAAAGAAGAGCACCTGCATCTTTCCAATACAAAAGGAAGTTGTGAAGGTCATGAATGAACTTGAGAGTTTTGACCTCGGGAGACACTTGCTACTTGTATTATTGTCTTACATAGTCAATGGTTATTTTTCGACAGATGCTATTCTAGGGGCATCGTGCTCGGTGGGCACTAACGAAGACATGTGTGTTAACACACAAGCCATCCTGGGGCTTGCAATGAAGGCCCTCATAGCAGGGCTCCTGTGAGTTGTTGGTGACCCTTTGTGATGAATAAGAAAGGGAAAAAGAGAGCAAGCATTTAGAAAAATGTATAGCAGGTAATGTTATGTTTGTTGAATCTACTAAAAATTCAAATTTTCATTTTATGTCTTATTTTTTTTTTCATTTCTACAAATTCTGTATTTGCTGCATTTCACTAAGGTAAGGGTCTTCAGTGGATTGTAACTAAAAAAAACAACCTGGGGGGTGCCTGGGTGGCTCAGTGGGTTGAGCCTCTGTCTTCAGGTCATGATCTCAGGGTCCTGGAATCAAGCCTCCCCCACCCGGCATTGAGCTCTCAGCGGGGAGCCTGCTTGCCCCTCCCCTCTCTCTGCCTCTCTGCCTACTTGTGATTTCTGTCAAATAAATAAAATCTTTAAAACAACAACAACAACAAAAACAACCTGTCCTTAATCATTGACAGTTTGAGCAACATGGGTCAAATATATACATTATTAAAATAGAAGGCAAAGAAAAATAAATATCCTAAAAAGTTGAAATAGTTCAATGGTACACAGGAGGGGAGGAAAATTCTGGAAAAGAGAGGTGCAAAGGTACAAGAAGCCTAGGAATTACACAACTTCGCTCTCCAAGCCAAACAAAAAGAATTGGAAAAAAAAATACAAATAACGAAGAAACTATTATTGACACTTCTAGTAGAAATGGTCCCAATGTGACAGTTTAACTATCCAGAAATATCATTTAGGTATGAAACTATTGGCAGCACATGCAAAGAAGATTCTGGAAATCAGAGTTTCCTTCTGGAAGGAATGAAAAGATTTGGTTGAACACAAGCAATTCTCAAAAATATCCACCAGGGTTTCAGCCTGAAAAAGGATAGGGACTGGGCACTAGGTAAGACTCCCTGAGAGCAAGAGCCTTCAAGAGCCACCTTTCTTTCACCCCACTGCACAGGGGTGGAGCTGGAGGGGCAGATAAACTTAGTAACAGCTTTCAGAGCCTGTCAGATGGCAGAAGCAAGTAAGTAACAAAATTGCAGCAGCAAATGGGTCAACAGAAGCCCCAGAGCCAATAGTCTGATTAAAAGAAGGAAAATGCCTGTCACCACACCAAACCAGCCTGCTCATACCACAGATGGCAACAACTGAAATCTGAATGACACCCAGTCCTTGGGATGGAACCCCCGCCCTCTCCAGTGAGGTGGTGTCTGGTGCGGGCATTTTAACCAAACCAGCAGTTGAGGAGCCTGAGGCAAAGTTAGCAATGGCAGGGGCTGCCTTGCTTGAGAAATGGACAGAATATCAACATCTAGCCCCCATCTCCTGTTGTAGGAGAAGAGTTGACACATTTCAGGGAAATGTTATTACTCTGACCAACAGGCAGATGGACTATGCACCTTTTAAAAAGTGAATGAGAAAAAAGAAAAAAGAAAAGAATGAAAGGGGGGAAAAAAAAGAAAAGAAACATTGGCATGTTTCCTACATGAAAATTCTGCCCCCAGAAGACAAGGGCTAGAGGATGAAGAGTGAAAGAAGAATGACAGAGAGGGGGAAGAGGGAGAGAAGAGGGTTTCATTTTAGAAGAATTTCAACTGGAAAAAAAAAGGCAATTATATTGCATTTTCAAATAAATTTTAAAGTGCATGGGTGAAATAAATGGCCAAGATGTGGTAAGTAAATACAATGATATAATGAATAGGGGTTTAGCAAAACTTAGGAAAGAAACAGGGGGAAAGTGCTTTTGTAGGACATAAAACCACATTCAATGCAAGCAACAGAATCACTCCCACAGAAAATGGGGCTCAGAAAACACATGAAACGTAGCAAATAATGGCAAATAAATGCAAAATGTTAAAGGAAGAATAGCAGCCATAGAGGGAAAGACAACATATATACACACACATATTCTGTATATTAAGTAACATTATACTAATTCAACATATGATATATACTTATGTATCTGACAAATGAGTAATTGATTTTTTTTATTAGAATAAAACAAATACTCACTTGAGGAAGAACTGCCTGTATGCACTGAAAGGGTTGACCTATCCTGGAAAAATTGATTTACATCAAACAATGCTGAGAAAAAAATTCAGTAAAATTCTTATACTACAGTCATCGAGAGAATTCTATAGGTATCTGTGCAGAACAGGCAAGCTGCTTAAGAGATTAAAAGAGACCAGGCAGAAGTCTCAGAATGAGACACCAGGAAATAATGAGAGTGGTAGGTCAAGGCCATAGGCTTTGAGGCAGACACACCTGGCTTGTCTATTCATTTGCTGTGATACCTTGCACTTGTACCAGTTACTCAAACTTTCTCGCTCTCGGTTTCCTCATTTGCACATTTCTTATGAAAATCATCCACTGCCTACTTTTCTAATTCTGAGAGGTGATGAAGAGACAGACCATCTATCAAAATACAGAAGCCAAAGAAACCACTGCCAATACATCAAAATACTCAAAGTAAGGGTTGCCGAAGATACAAGGAGAAGCCTCTAGAAACTTAAGAGGGTGGGCAACTTTATACACATCTCTGGTCCCCACCAGGGCAAATAGGAAAGAAATTAACAAGCAAAAGTAGATTTCAATGGTGTAATTAGTTACATAAATATCTGCTTTATGTCCCACAGCCAAGAATATTTATTAGAAACTCAGGCAGCATGTACAAAAGTGTTCCAAATTACTTAAAAAAAAATTGAGAAAGTAAAAACAGTACAGGCTGCGCTCTTCAATCACCTGCAACAAAACACAAAATATGGAAGGACAAATACTACCAACAACAAACCCCCTGCCCAACAAATGAAAAATAAAAGTAAAAATCCTCCACAGCATCTCTAATGTTAAAGAGAACATCAAAACCACAAATGCAAAACATATGGAAAACAGAATGGGAACGTTTCCCTCGAAATTCTGTAGGAAACGGCAAAAGCTAATCAGGTAAAGATCCCTCCTCACGTACATTTCTGAAAACAAAAGTGTAGAAACAACAAGATGAGGGTTTCCTCAAGAATAGAGATAATTAGGGAAGCACAAGGAGAGATTCATAAAGGTACAAATAGAGAATTGGTAGAGTAGAAAAATGCAAGAAGTGATCCTTTGAAAGCCCAGTCAAACAGATAAACCAGTGGATAGTTTAATCAGCAACCAAAAAAGGGACAGACCTCTCAATACTCAGAGCTAAGAATGGGAACTAGAAAAGAAACACAAAGAAGCAATTAAGAACCAATAAGGACGTGAAAAGATACTCATGCTCACAAATAATCACAGTGCAAATCAAACTAACATTAAGATAACATTTGTAGCCATGAGATTGGCAAAGATATGGCGCTCTCCAGGTTGGGGGATAGGATGGGGGACAATGAGCCTGTTTTTGAACTTGGTGAGGGCGAAAATGCATACACCTCTTCTGGAGGGAAGTTTGGTAATATGCAGCAGAGTTTTGGCGTCATATGCCCATGGCCTTTGACTAAATACCTTCAGTCACAGGGATATGTTTTAAGATCATCAAATACACACATGCCCACGTGTGGCACAAATAGGAAAACTTAATATTTAGTATCCAATAAAGCAGGTACCTTTTAAAAATTATGTTGTAGATTTGCATTTATTGACTTGGAAAGATGTCTACAATATGTGAAGCAAAAAAAAAAAAAATCATGAAAATGTGAAATTACAAATTCAGAAAGAAATACTTTGAATACCTGCTATGTGCCAGACATCCATCCAGGTATCGTGGGTAGCAGAGATAAATCAGACAGAGAAAGTTCCTGCCCTTATAGACATTGGAATAAAAGCCTACGCCCCACTATCACGGAACACGTGTCTGAGGGAAATTGTCACCATATATGAACAGTAGTTATCTGTATCTAGGAGGATTTGGGGTAATTTTCTACTTTCTTCTTCATGTCTCTGTATTGTTTAATAGTTTTTTTAAATTTTTTTAAGATTTATTTATTTATTTGAGAGAGAGAGAGCATGAGTGGGTGGAGGGGCAGATGCAGAGAATATCCAGCAGAGTCCATGCTGAGCCTGGAGCCCCACATGGGGCTCGATCCCACGCCCCGTGATTTCATGACCTGAGCCATAATCAAAAGTTAGAGTTTCAACTGACGGAGCCACCCAGGGGCCCCTTGTTTGATAGTTCTAAAATGCACATATACAATTATTTTAATCAGGAACAAGATTTATTTTCTGAGAAGTACAGAAATCACTTGCGGTTGAGAGTAATGGTGGACTTGGCATTCGAGTAGTGTTGGAAAATAAGGGTAGAATTTGCATTTATTGAGACTTTGGTGGGCATTTCCCATTATGATCAATATATTATCATCGTTTATCAAATTTAAAATGAGAGCAATATGCCTGCCCATTAGGAACATACAATGACTTTCACACAAGATTTCATGTCTGGATTAAGCAAATCTAGAAGTCTTTTGAGTCTCTCTCATCCAAAGATGAACGCAAAAATCAACTGACTAAAGACCTTTGAGCACTCACATGATCAGAGTTTCTCCAGGCGAGGTGAAGGAGCCCATGGCTAAGTCCCGTGTGGCTCCAGGTGGAGGCAAGTCTGCTGCAAAAAGGGACAATTTCTTCGATTTCTGTAACCTCTATTCCTTTGGAAAAGCAGTCAAATACTTGAAAAAGAAAAAAATGCATGCTTGAAGTTCAACTTATTTTCAATGTTTGACTTCAATTTGGGGACTACGCACTCGGTATTTTGATATTGACATCTGTTTTATGTTTTGATTGTTCTTAAATGTGCACTTCAGTGGATGTGAACTCCTCAACTTTTGGGTGACGTCTGTCATCTCAACCACAAAACTGTCTGCGGTTTCCATCGTGGGAATAACGGGGTTCGCTGCCTTCCTCAGTACCACATTCATTCGTCTTCTTTATAAGGTTGATATTAGTGTTGGAATGTCCCGCCTGCTACTATCTTCCGGAAGCCGTTTGAATCTTCTTGGCCTGGGTCAGAGGTTTAGCTCAGGGCAGAAGATTGTCAGTGGCCTCCATGTTCTTACGTCCCTCAGAGCATCTCTGTTCTACCATTCAGCTTATCTGTTAGGATACAGCTTCCCCCATTCAACTTTCAAATTAAAAATGAGTGTGTGGGGGGCGGGGGTGGGAGTGGGCACATCTCTTAGGTGCTTTGGAGTAAAACATGAGAGAAGTTTGAGGAGGCAAATTTTAAAAATAATGAATTGCGTTTTGATGTAATGGTTCAGCCTGAATAAAAGGAGTTTAAACAAGATAGAAGTTCTGTTTTCAAATAGATAAGAATTGGAAGCTAGAGCATCTAGACAACTTGACAGAGTCATCAGACACTCTGTCACATTATCCCCTGGGTGGGCCCTTCTCTTCAAGGTACAAAATGGCTGCTGGAGGTCAAGCCATCTCATTAGCATTCCCGACAGCAGATTAAAGGAAAGAATAGGACAACTTCTCTCCTTTTTTCGGAGACATCCCACTAATCCCACACAGTACTTCATCTAAATCCCAGTTTAGTTACTCGGCTCCTATAGATACAAGGTAAGCTAGAGGAAGCAGTTTTTTAACCAGGTGGTAATAAGCCAGCTAAAACTCGGGACCCTTATTAATGAAGAATGAGAGAATGGGTAGAATATTAGGAAGCAACATGTGGGCACATACCTGCACATCCCAGTCCAGATAGGCATAATTATAATAAGTGTTATCGACATTCTTCTGAGGAAAGGGTCTGTCACCACTACGGTGCCTCCAGGTACCAATAAGGCAAGATCTGGGACAAGTCTGAAGTCAGGTTGAATTTCATATGGAAAGATTCTGACTTTGGCTGTTGTGCCCAAAAAAGAAGTGGGGAGAGGAGTCACCAAGAATATGTGAAGGGATCAGAGACCACTGAGAGGTAGCGTGGTGAGTTTTAAGAAAGAAAAAGAAGGGGAGGAGATGAGGAGAGAAAAAATACCTCAGTGGTAAAATAGCTAGACGGATTTGTTGAACGGGGATGGCCAGTGTGCAAATCCACCTTCTTCTGCCCAAATTTAGTCCATTCACAAAGCCCCTCTAGAGGGTGTGTGCTGTGGAAGGAGGCTGTTAACCTAGAAAAAAGCCTTGGAAGGACCCTCTGCTGAGTGAGCATACCCCATGGAGGAGAGTGCACAAGAGATCACGTGAAACAGAAGCGGTAGTTTCAAAACAAATGTGGGTAGAGAACAAGAGACCTGTCCCCACCCCCACCCCAACCCCCATCCCGTTAGTCACAACCATCTTGGGGGCTCTGTGAGGAGCAGATGGACCGCAAGTCATGACACAGCCTTCTGAGCCAATTCTCTCTAGAACGTTAAGGGTACTTCCATGGGAGTTAACGTCGGTTCTTCCCTCATATCAATCTCCCAGCGTACACACGAAGAGCTTGAAGAGATGTTTATTTGAGCTTTAATAAAATATAAGCTTTATAATGAAGAAAAACGAAGTTAAATGCCATACAGCTGGTTAGTGGTTCAACCAGAACCAGGACCTGAGCTTCGTATGGCCTCCTTTAGTTAGGAGGGAAATATGTGTCATTATCTCATTAAGCAGAGAGACTCTGGAGTGATGTGCTCGCATGCATGGCTGGGTCTAGGCTTGACAGACAGAGTCCCTGATCGATTAGTAATGTCTGCGCTGTGCTTTGGACATGGGGCATGAGTTTCCATGCAGCCGAGGTACTGTCCTCCTCAGACCAGGATGACACTGTAATTGCTGGGATTTGCGGCAATGCCATTAGGTATAATAGATGTAATAGGCTGTGAATGTTCAAACTTGCTAGGAAGAGGAATTTTAAAATTGCATAATTTTGACTGAAGTCCTGCCTAAAGTGGGGCAGATAATAAAAAAGACACACTCCGTGACTTGCAGATACCCTACTTTATCTAGCTCAATCTACACTGAGATACTTCAGCGTCTTCTATAACATTCTATTAAAAATTCAGCCCTCCCTGGCATTCCTCATGGAGCTAGAACAACAATAACCCTAGAAAGAGCAAATAGCATGGGCAGAGCCTCTACTTTGTGCCTCACGCTATGTCAAACCCTTCACAGAGCACTGTCTTATCCCATTCTCTCTCAGCCTACAAGGCTCACGCTCCCATTATCCTCATTTTCTAGATGAGAAAAACTGACACCAAAGGTTAAGCCTCCTGCCCAAGTTCTGATGGCTGGTATGTGTTGGGTCTGTGATTCTCACTCTACTGGTAACCCACATCTCACTGCCTCCAGGAATGACCATGGGGAGCCCAAGCAGAGCCCTACCAGTTCAGGGGAACAGGGAAGATTTTTCATTCCAAATCTGGGTCCTTCCCAGGGACTTAATTAGGGTCTGGGTGGACTCATACCCGTAGAAGTGGCTGGGAGGGTAGTGAACTCTTCATTCTCAGACATCTTATTGACTTGGTTCCTTCTCATTAAGAAGGGACTCTCATTAGGGAAATCTGGAAGAACAAATAGTTTCCTAAAAACATTTCCTTCCCCACAGCACTCCAAGAAAGAGACCAAATGTCCTCAGGCTAGGGTTGGATTGTAGTAACTAAGGCTTCTAAACAGACAATCACTGTACTTTCTCCCTAAGGGACAAATTAAGAATTTATTGATGCTTCCCCTCATTAGTGTTTCAGTCAATGGAACGCGATTTTGTCACTAATATTCTGGTGGGAATTTTCCAGATTAAGGAAGACAAATCCATAAACCCCAATCAATGGTGGGTGACTGCTCTCAGGTCAGGAAAGGCACAAAGTCTTGGGGTACATTCTCATCTCCTCTAGATACAACAGCGTGGGGACATAGAGTGTCTGTCAACTATCCCTACCACTATGCGCTCATTCACTCATTTGTTCCTTCTCCCTCACCCCTAATATTACAGACACCCAGGATGGGCCAGGCCCTGTTTCAGGTGCCAGGGAGGCAGCAATGGATAAGCCATAAAGGGTTCCTGCCCTCTCAGGGTTCATAAATGCATTATAGGAGACAGACAGACAACACACAATGACCGATGTTACTAAAAATAATTTCAAATGGTGCAATGTCCTCAAAGAGATAAGAAGGGACTTTCAGAGGAACTCTGAGGACCTCTACAACAATCTATACCCCCAACTATAACATTCCTTAGAATAAACTCCAATAAGGCCATGCAAAGCCCATAAATTATGAAGAGGAGAGGCCATCCTCCTCTTAAAAGTGGGTCACACACTGTAGGATTCATTATCCATGGTTTCACACTGGCTCTTTTCCACCCCTGACCCAAAAGGAAGAAACTTCCATCTGGCCTGGCATTTTTAAAAAATGATGCAGCCGTGAAGAATAAGACAAAAAATAATAAAGCCCAGAACTTGCCTTGAGAATGTTTTACCAACAGGATGTGTCATAATTTACAAAATGGCAAAGAAAGATATTCCAGGATTTGTCCTTTGTCCTTTGTTAGCCAGACAGATAATGAGTTACCATCAGGGAATTTTGTTTTCTCATTTAAACATGAGCTACATATAACTTCCATACTTCTGTGAAAAGGAACCCTATAAATCACAAGTTATTGTTTCCTAGAAACTGGGATTATACAAGGGAAAGCCAAACAAAACCCTTTGTTTCATGAGCTTGCAACTTTTTAATTAAATACCATTTTAAACTCACACATACATAAGCCAAATGTTCTCAATCCATTCTGCCTTCCAGCCTCATGTCCAAGCTCCACTTTCCATCACTATTGCTGTGGTGGGGTTAGGATCCTTGCATTTATTTGTTTTGATTTTTTTCTATATAAATTTAGATGAACTTAGGAAATCAGATCACAGGACAGGGATTAGTTCTTAACATATTTTTTATAGTCTTCATGACCAAAGACCAGGTTACAGATATATGACTATGAACAAAGAAGGGAAGGAGGTAGAGAAGGGGAAGGAGGGAAGGAAGGAAAAGAAGGAAGGAGCAAAGGAAGAAAGGAAGGAGGGAGGGAGGAAGGGAAGGAGTGAAAGGGAAAGAAGAAGCGAGGGAAAAAGAAAGAAAGAAGAAGGAAGGAGACTCCTTAGCATGTAAGAGGCTTGTAAACCAAAAATACTTCATCTGATCCCTCCAGATCATCGAGGCAGAATCTGATTGGTTTTTCACCAACATCTCTATTTCCTTCATCTTTGGCATGCTTCTGAACTGCATTTCCCAATTTCACATGAAGACACATGGCTGATTCCCCCACAGAATGCAGGCAGAAGGAACGTACGTTACTGCTAGGAATGGCCCCTAGAGTCCCCTGCTCTGTTCCTCATGTGTTCTCCCCTTTCTCCTACTGGCTACAGGCCAAGGCTCAAGTGGAGGTCTCCGAGGCCCTGGGAGGTGGTAGAGCCACGCATGAAGGCCCCTGGGTCCCCGAATGACTGTGTGGAGCACAGTGCTCCCTTCACGTGGGACTGTGACATGAGAAAGAAAGGTAAGATACCAAGATATGAGGGTTGTCGCCACATAGCTAGCCAGCCCTGAACAATACATTCCAGTCTTAGTCTGCCTGGGCTGCTGTCACAAAATACCAGAGACTGGGTAGCTTAAGCAACAAACATTTATTTCTCACAGTTCTGGAGGCTGAGAATCCAAGATGCTGGCAGATTTGGCATCTGATGAGAACCCACTTCCTGGTTCACCGGGTCGTGTTCTTGCTTTGTCCTCATGTGGCTGCGAGATGAGGGAGCTCACAGGGGTCTCTTTTTTAAGGACACTGACCCCCCATTCATAAAGCCCTGTTTTATGACCTATTCACCTCCCAAAGGCCCCACCTCCAAATACTCCAAATAAGATTTCAACATATGAATTTGAGGAGGGGCACAAACATCCAGTCTTTAACAACTCGTCTGCTCCATTGTTCCGTCCCTGAAGGTGACAGGAAGAAACTCTGTGGATGAGTCCTCTCTTATACTATTCTCAAACCTTTATGCCACACTTCAGACATCACTAACCTCACATCCAGAGGACATCCCTGAACATGAGACCTGATCCAATGACTCCAAGTAAGACATGGATATTTCTAGCCAGTTGGCAACCTACCCTTCCCTACAATTCCTATTTTTTTAAAAGATTTTATTTTTATTTATTTGACAGAGAGAGATCACAAGTAGGCAGAGAGACAGGCAGAGAGAGAGGGAGAAGCAGGTTCTCTGCTGAGGAGAGAGTCCGATGCGGGGCTCAATCCCAGGACCCTGAGATTATGACCTGAGCCGAAGGCAGAGGCTTAACCCACTGAGCCACCCAGGTGCCCCTACAATTCCTATTTAAAAAAAACAATTTTTATTTTTTATGAACATATACTGTATTATGATCCCGAGGGGGACATGTCTGTGAATCGCCAGGTTTACACACTTCCATAGCACACTTCCAGCACTAACCATAGCGCATACCCTCCCCAATGTCCATTACTCCACCCCCTTCTCCCGACCCCCCGACCCCCAGCAACCCTCAGTTTGTTTTGTGAGATTAAGAGTCACTTATGGTTTGTCTCCCTCCCAATCCCATCTTGTTTCATTTATTCTTTTCCTACCCCCCAAACCCTCACGTTGCATCTCCACCTCCTCATATCAGGGAGATCATATGATAGTTGTCTTTCCCTGATTGACTTATTTCGCTAAGCATAATACCCTCTAGTTCCATCCACGCTGCCGCAAATGGCAAGATTTTATTTCTTTTGATGACTGCATAGTATTCCATTGTGTATATATACTACATCTTCTTTATCCATTCATCTGTTGATGGACATCTAGGTTCTTTCCATAGTTTGGATATTGTGGACATTGCTGCTATAAACATTCAGGTGCACGTGCCTCATTAGATCACTATGTTTGTATCTTTAGGGTAAATACCCAGTAGTGCAATTGCTGGGTCATAGGGTAGCTCTATTTTCAACTTTTTGAGGAACCTCCACGCGGTTTTCCAGAGTCGTTACACCAGCTTGCATTCCCACCAACAGTGTAGGAGGGTTCCCCTTTCTCCACATCCTCACCAGCATCTGTCATTTCCTGACTTGTTCATTTTAGCCATTCTGACTGGTGTGAGGTGGTATCTCATTGTGGTTTTTGACTTGTATTTCTCTGATGCTGAGTGATGTGGAGCACTTTTTCATGTGTCTGTTGGCCATTTGGATGTCTTCTTTGCAGAAATGTCTGTTCATGTCCTCTGCCTGTTTCTTGATTGGATTATTTGTTCTTTGGGTGTTGAGTTTGCTAAGCTCTTTATAGATTTTGGATACTAGCCCTTTATCTGATATGTTGTTTGCAAATATCCTCTCCCATTCTGTCAGATGTCTTTTGTTTTTGTTAACTGTTACCTTTGCTGTGCAAAAGCTTTTGATCTTGATGAAATCCCAATAGTTCATTTTTGCCCTTGCTTCCCTTGCCTTTGGCGATGATCCCAGGAAGAAGTTGCTGTGGCTGAGATCAAAGAGGTTGCTGCCTGTGTTCTCCTCAATGATTTTGATGGATTCCTTTCTCACATTGAGGTCCTTAATCCATTTTGAGTCTATTTTCATGTGTGGTGTAAGGAAATGGTCCAATTTCATTTTCCTGCAAGTGGCTGTCCAATTTTCCCAACACCATTTATTGAAGAGGCTGTCTTTTTTCCATTGGACATTCTTTCCTGCTTTATCGAAGATTAGTTGACCATAGAGTTGAGGGTCTATTTCTGGGCTCTCTATTCTGTTCCATTGATCTATGTGTCTGTTTTTGTG